>JAODYD010000003.1:424299-564013 GCA_026262445.1 Bipolaris bicolor
AGAGGCACAAAGCTGCCATTTAGGCGAGGTGTGGTGGGGTAGTTAGGCTGCTGCTTGTTATTTTTGTTTGGTTATTTTTGAAAGAGAGGAAGAGAGAGAGAGAAAAGTAGAAATACGAACTGGCCAACACGAATGAGCAGGTGGAATGCTGTATTGCTGATCTCTGCTTATCGTTCTGCGTAACACTTCTGTGGTGCAACATCACCTAGATATCTGGGCGTGTGCGAACCTTCAGGTGATTTTGAGAGGCGCAGATGATACCTGATGGTTAGGGAAATGTATGTCGCAGAGCCACGTAACGGTGCATCGTGTGTGGTCTACTGGGGGATTGCAAATCGGTATCTCTATGATGTAGTTATGTAATGAGTAGGATGTGAGTGACGGAGTCGGGCAAGCAATGTGGCACAGCTGGTCACAGATTGCTCAACAAGGCTGCGCATTGAAGTCAGATGTGAGTGTGTGTGGATGTCGCTGTCGATATTGACCCAGTGCGAGAACAAGGACATGAGTTAGTAACGAGCAGCTGACGTGGTCGATCTATGGAAGATGCGATTGTATGAGGTTCACATCGTGTCATTAAGGATTTGTCAACACCTAGCCTCGTCACTAGACAGTACGATCATTTTAGGTCAGTACTATCTTCATCGCATGACACGACAAACAAGGAGACAATATCACAACGAAGAAGGACGAGATTCATAGCTGCATTGATCGTAAACAGAGTTTTATGAATTCGATGGTCCTCATATCTCAACCGGTTCCCGTTCCTCGTGCCATCTTTGGTCCGTCGGAAAAAGGAAATGAAGCCTTGGCCGTAGAATGCACACCTCCGTCTTCGAAAGAGATCTAACATGCCGAATTCCTGGCTCCCGTCAGCTGATGCCGTCTCCATATACAGGTACCCCAAGATACCGCCACATGTCATACCTCCACCCGTAATCCCCAACCACTTAACGAGACGCGCTCCAGACGGACTTGAGGAATCCATCCTTTTGTGTGAGCCTGTTAAGGCTGTCGTCGGACTCGCCCATGGCGCGAACGAAGCCGGAGATGGCGTAGACCTGGTTGTCACCGGTGTAGCGGCCGTTCTCGTCAACCTTGCCGATGCTCAGTTGGACAGAAGCGTGGTCCTTGGCCCTGATGATGCGTCCAGTAGCCGACTTGAAGGGGTCAGTATCGCCGCTCACGACTCATTTACTTGTCCGACGGGTACTCACGCATTTGCGGGGGACGTAGACTGTTTTAACAAGTTAGCGATGGTGGTTCGTGAGGGCAGTGTGCGCGCTGGCGGGGCCGCGCTGTGGGCAAAACACCGCCAGCCGCCGCGCGAGGGAAAGATGGCTCTTACGGTCAACGAGCTCGCCGCGTTCGTTCTCCATTTTGACTGATTTGTAGGTAGAGGGCGGGGTGTTGGGTGTGGGGCTTGGTTGTGTCGATGTCGTCGGCAGTCAATGGTGGATGAACTGAATTTCGACATTCGATTATCGCAAGACCGCGCTAACCGGATTTGGAATAGTGACACCTTCCACATACTACCATTCACTCCTCTTATTCAGTGTGCGGTGAGTATTTTGAAACATGGTGAGTACTAGTCATTGTGACTCATCATATCAAGGTCTGGGACTCGGTGTTGAGTGGAAAATGCGGCTTCATTTCATATTCAGCCAAAGCATCAAGCTCGCTACGCAACTTTTGCGCACAATGGAATACAACTTGGAAAACAACGAAAAGAGAGAGGAGACCTATCAGATTCCGTACAGGATGCTCTCACCTACTGAAAATCGTCTTTTTGGGGCATTTTTACTTTGCTACATAGCAAAGTTCGGTTAGACCTTTACACTTGACGACTATCTACGCTTCGAGGTATTGAGTACCTTAAGTTTATGTTCTATCTACGGGTGGAATTACAAGACATAGACCTGATAATGAGCTCTACAAATTTATAAAATCAATTGCGGGAATAATATAAGAAGTAATGAGGATGACAGTCTTAGAAGTAGCATACATGCTTACGAAAAACGCAATTCGAAATACGCCACGCATGTCAAAGGTATCTTGGAACTTAAAGATAAACCTCGCAGAAACATTTCCAGTTCAACAGGCCCACAGCTTCGCAGCGTGAGCAAAAAGGTTGTCATGATGAGTAGGTCACGTGACAGAGATGCTCTCCCAGCAGCACCACATCTCGGGGCAGGCCAGTCATCAAAGTCAACAAAAAACACCTTCCTCGATGCCACCAGAAAAGCAAAAATAAATGCATCGGCCGGGAATCGAACCCGGGGCTAGCCGAGACTGTTCTCGAGGAGATGGCAACGGCTAATTTTACCACTAAACCACCGATGCTATTCTTCGAATGGTATCAACCGAAGGTTATTGGGTTGATGCAAGGCAGACAAATTTGAAAAAATAGATTCTTGAGCAAAATATTAGGCGCAGAAAAGTTGACAAATCGCGTGACGATTCGAGTACTCCAGACTATGCAGATCATTTATGGATCAACCACCAATGTAGAGCTTTCATGAGAATTCCACTTTTACTTTGTTTCCTGACGATTAGAGCTCTGAGGGCTAGCACACATGGTTTGTTGTAATCTAAAAGAGGTCCCTGCGCGGCTCGTAACCATGCACCGAATATCCATGGTGGCACACCATGTGTAGTCAGGTTGTTGCTCTACCTCCTCTTTCCGGTTATGGTTGGTGGACGAATCTTTCCAAAATAGTCAACTGTACCGGGCGCCAACTCAAGGCCGGCAAACTAACGTCGTGGGCGACCGGTCACTTTCAGCTTGTTCCGACACTTTGGTTGCACCGGTTCATTTTTCCACCACGAACGCTAGATTCATGCAAGGAAAATTGCGCATTGAAAGTGCTGTTCGATAATGAAATCTCGGGTCGTCTTGTGAATCCTGGTGGGCCATGCCTCTAATGTGCTGCAATCAAAATTTCACATATTAGTGATAGTTTTATAGACCTACGGCGGCTCGAACATGCGCCACACTCCTCAACAAATGCGCGATATCGTCAGAGTCCCTGAACTCAGGAAAGGTGGGAAATTCATTGGGCATGTTCCCATCAAGCTCTTGTAGTACCAGACAACTATATCTTACATTATTTCCATAGTATGTTAGACCTTGAATAATGAACAAAATTGAGCATATGCAGGAGGGAGTATTGCTTTACCACTCGATGATACAGGGAACAGTGAAGCTGTAACCCAGGAAACCAAGCTATATTGCACAATGGGGAAGTATTTCACAATTGATTTCCATTGGAACTGATCAATATGATTCTCCAACTATCATACTATGTATATCCTATGCTTGTAAATCTCTTGATAGCGCCACAACAGTAGGGACATATGTTCTCATTTAGTCTTGGCTATTGAAGACAGTCACTAGCGTGTGCTAACCCTTTCCAGCCCCGTGACAAGACTTGCTTGAGCGCCTGACGATTAACATTATATAACCAACTTCTATCAGCTTTGCTACGTTAATGAAGTGATAGTACTTACAGCAAAGTACCCATCGATAGAATTAGGGCCCGCGCCTCGACAACAGTCGCGAGTGAATCTGAAACCTAAATATCGACTAAAATTGCAGACATGCTCAACACGCTTATGATTTTTGTCCCATGAAGCTCCATTTGGAGTGTTTGGGATAACCATAGATATAAATGGCGTAGCCTTCGATAACAAGACGCACTTCTCCCCAAGATATTAGTTAGCAAAGCACTTGATAGATTTTTATGTGTTTCCTACATTGTGGCACTTCCTTTCTTGACAAGAAGCTTAATTTGTATATGAGATGGCGTTGCACAGTCGAGGTACTTTTTATGATGGTGTTTGTAATTGATAGCCAGACCAGTGATGATCAGAAAGCGCTGGCGCTGGCGATAGCGAAAAATGCTGTGTTGAACATCATATGTATGTGCAGCTACAACAAAAGTATCCGTTTTCCCCAAAGGGTCGCTAGGTCCGGTTGTCTACATGTTTGACCTCCCAGTCAGCCAAAATAAAGAGTCATGAGCTAGATCCGCTATGTGATTTCCGCCACATGTGCTGACTTAATCTCATAGATCTTCTGGTAAGGTGCTTGTTGATGAACATAAGCTTGGAGAAGCAAGCCGGTGCGGCCCCTTCTTTAGCATATGGGACTAAGTTTCATGGGAATTAGAAAAAAGTCTCGGTAGTATACTCCGCCACATTCTATTTGCCTATACTTAATGAGATGGTGATGAGTGAGTGCTGTACCATACAAACATTGTCTAATACAATTGTCCGCAGCAATGTGCAAATTTCCAGGTATATCCGTAGTTTTCGGGTACAGAAAACTCTGCTCCATTCAGTATTACGCTCAAAACTATCATTGAAAGAGCACAGCACTGCTCAATTCTTGCTTGCAGGTGAAGAGGCGACTAGAGCGTCTCTTTTACGTCATCCGTGAGAATCTCGTGCTGGAAGCCTTGCTGATGAGTTTATGAGATACGTCAAGCAATATCAACTTTCTCAATAGGTTTCCATTCACAACTGACAAACATTGTCTCTAATTATGATACCGTTCTGTGAAGGAGTGTTTCTAACAATATTTCCAGAATTTCATACGATCCTGCCACTGTATAGAGATGGTATTTCAAGCTTTTTTGTGAACGACAACATGTATCAAGAATAACCCAATCTAGATATATACATATATATAGGACGTCTTCATACAGCCTCGTTGTCGTTGTTTTGTGAAGAGCTGCATTGGATTTTGGACTGTCGGTTTATGGTGAAATACGTTCGTTCACTTTTGCACTGCAACATTGCTCTTCAGTCAATCGGCAGTTTGATTCCTTATGCTTATGCTATTTCATAACCTCGTTGAATTGGGATGATGTTTGGCGGCTAGCAAAACAATCCATAGCTGGCAAAATTGTTGCCGCACTCGCTCTACGTCGCCTACGACTGTAAAGTCTGGTTCGTTCCAAATGTGGAGCCTATTTCGCCCCATTTAATCTGGCTAAATGTGACAGTGGGGTTCTTCACCTTCTGCTGAATAGCATCAGGAAAATCCTCAGCGGGGCTACAAGGTCCATTTAGCCCGCCATCAAGCCACTGCATCCCCCCGTTTTTGTCCCACCATAAACTGAATGTGAGGACCATGCCACGAGCAAGAGCGTCGCCCATAGTCTTGTGGCCGCCAAATTTGTTGTATTCCCTGGCACGAGCCTGAGCCGAGCACCAGACTTGATCCATAGTGACGTTTGACATTGCGTTCTCGATAACGACACTGTCCTGGACATATTTTCGAATGATGGCCTGGAGAACACCATACTTCTCTGGAAACTGAGTTACAACAGTAAAAGGCCTAGTTGTATCAACTTTGAGACCAGGGCCATAGAAGTCCTTGGAGTTTCGGAAGTTGTAAGCATTGTCTCCACAGCCAGTCTTGCCACAAACACCAGCTACGCCGCAATCGTCGCCAGTGCACCTGATCACACCTTCTTTGGCGCACACATGGGGTGCAATCTGGTTTGCTTGACCGTTAGCCTCCCAAATGTCCATTTCGTTGCAGCATGCTCCTTCCTTATCGATATTGGCCTATAGAGAGTCAGCAATTGCTTGACAGGACCATGTTAGTTAACCATACGTACTTCACCGTCCAGGAATGGCTTGACAGAACACTGCGCGTCACAGTAACCCCACCCCATATTGGCACCAGTGGGGTTCAATTTTGAGCGTCCACCATCAGCCTTCATCTCATTAAGGTACAAGGCGCTGTTCATACCACATGGGAGCTTTGACATGTCAACGTCGAATGAAAACTCCTGGCCATTCAACTGCAACATCTCATAATTTTCTTTATCTTCGCCTAGTAGGTACACTCTGGGGCTCATATACTCGCCGCTTGGGTTGAACATATCTAGACGGAGCTTTCCGCCATCAGTGAAGACTGCTTGTGTCGAATAGTCTTGAATGCCTTCTATGACGCAATTTTGGGCGCACGTCGCTTTGTCCGGGCACACTGTTAGGTTGAGCGGGTTGTTTCGATCGCCGCAGCTCGAAGCCGCACTCGGATCAGATTTCGGATGAACTTTGTGTCTCAAAGAATCGATCACAATCGAAGTGTCCAGCATCTTGCATCCGCCAGCTTTTGTGCATTTCCAGGTTGATAGCTTTGGATGCACTTCAGGTGTGGTCCCAATCGTTTGGGCAGTGGCTAGGCCCAAAAGGGTTGCCGCAAAAAATAATAGTGCCATGTTGAGGTGTTTCGAGAGGAAAAGACGCTCTACTCAAGAGAGAAGTCGATTGATAAACTGTTTTGGATTATTCACAAGACATTTTATACTTCTCTGCAGAGCTACCGTGACGAGAGAAGCGCCCAGGGGTTCGTGTTTAAGCGTGTGTGTTAATATAAGCTCGGATGTCATCGGCGCATTGTCATGAGTTCTGTAGACGCAAGCAGTCGGTGTATTCCACTAAAAGAGGACATCTCCTAGCCCTATTCGTATAGCGTGCGCTTTTGCAGGTCACTGTAATATCCTTAGAGCTTGGAGTGATCCAGAATATCTACGTCTGTGGCAAGCAATTCATCCTATCCAGTGACATGCGTGTTGCTGGGATAAATAGAGTTTAATGCCAAGAGCTTGGTTACTAGGGCTTATTGTTTGGGATAGAAAACGGGAACTTGAACAACAGCATCTTCAATTAGTCACACATTACTTCCACAGTGGGCGTAGAGTGGCCTCACCTGATTGATAAGAAAAACCGCCTGTGTGTAGGAATTTACCAAGATGCGTCCAGCTTACCCAAGTTCATTGTACTAGATACCAGAAATTTCGTGTGTTCCTTTGAAGACACTAGCTGTTCGTAGCACTGCATACGTAGCGTGTCACGGCCGGAGACTGCTTACGAGCCTAGTAGTGGAAATCAGTACGTAAGATACAACGGAGATGCGCTGTCCCGTAAACCTTTGAGCCATGCCGTTGTCAGTAAGGGATCACTGTCGTTATGCCCAGCACCATTAATTAGCAAGCATGCGTGATGTGTCATGACAGATGAATGCGTCAAACTTTGAATATTACAATGATGCGTAGAGTAATAAAGCTTGACACTCCAAAATGCACCCGGCTTTATTGCAAGAAAGGTCAATCTCATTCACGAAATCAGGTAGTTTTCTTGACATGAGGTGATCAAGCGAGCGGAGATTTGCATTGATCATTAGCGTTGTACTCAAAGTCAATACGAGAATTGAGTCCCAGTCATTGTCCTTGGACATACTTAGTCTCAAAACGAGATGAAAAACACACTTTACCATTTTTGGTCATGCTTGCCGTGGGTCATCCCTCAAGCCTGGAAATTCGAAAGTACTAAAGTCTTCCAGACCTTTTGTAGGTCAACACGAGTCTTGGAGTATGGAAGTACGAGATACATGAGCATACTTTGAAAAAAACCAATAAGTATGGCGTAGAGAAAATCCTGAGCCTGATGCGCAAAGAACAATGCTGCTCACAGTGTACCGATGTAGGAACAAGACTTTCTCAGGGATATAATCTATAATATGGCAGTCCACAATAAGAGCTATAATAAAAGTATGGTTGAAAAATGCTTTAAGTCGGTAGGTACCTGCGCGATGGTAAACGATATGGATAATAGCTTGAAAACACTTCACATCTTCCAGTCAAGTGATCTTACTTGATGTTGGCATAAAGCAAGTAGAAGAGCCACCTAGCCATCAGCCCAAGTCACTGTAGTTGAGAATATTCGGCTGCAAATCACATGAGCATACATCTGCACTGGGCTGGGCGGGTGCACTAACAAACGCACAGACCACGCACACAGAATTTCGTTAGCGAGCGCAACCCACCTGGCGAACTTCACGCAGCTCCCGACAACTTCAGCGACGAAGCACCCGAAACCCGCCAAATCGAATATCCCCCCGATAATCACCCAAAATGTCTGGAAAGCGTGGGTATGTTATTCTCTCGGCTGAAGAGGCGAAAAAAGAACCACCTCGAGACGTCGTCATGTGGTGAAGTAGCGGCTAACGCGCACACAGTCGAGGTTCTACCTCCGGTAACAAGCTCAAGATGACTCTTGGTCTGCCAGTGTACGTTGAATCCCGCCGCGACCGCTCCGCCGAGCCTGATTCCGCCCGCGATGCGCCCAGAGAATACAATGCGAGGAATGAAGACTAATGGACATGTAGCGGTGCCGTCATGAACTGCTGCGACAACTCCGGTGCCCGTAACCTGTACATCATCTCCGTCAAGGGTATCGGTGCACGCCTCAACCGCCTGCCCGCTGGTGGTGCCGGTGACATGGTCATGGCGACCGTCAAGAAGGGAAAGCCCGAGCTGAGGAAGAAGGTCATGCCCGCCGTCATTGTCCGCCAGAGCAAGCCCTGGAGGCGGGCAGACGGAATCTACCTGTACTTTGAGGACAACGCCGGTGTCATTGTCAACCCCAAGGGTGAAATGAAGGGCTCTGCCATTACCGGACCCGTCGCTAAGGAGGCCGCTGAGCTGTGGCCGGTACGTACAAACCACGGCTACCAAGTTGCTTTGCTAATAATGCCTAGCGTATCGCCTCCAACTCTGGTGTCGTCATGTGAGGTGTCTCTTTTCCTGCTTTCGATAAAATTCATGGGTTTATGGGCACGGCGAAAATGCATTTACGGGGTGAAGGAATTGGGCGACGACATTGCGGCTATGATTAGCAATGGAACGACCTTCACAATACCAGTCAAATGAACATTACGACCAAACCACAACCTGTACCCCGACCTCCAGTGATGGCTGCATGATTCGACTTGACTCGCGACCTGAAAATGACAATGTGGATACGGGCTAGAGATATTTGACGAAATAGACATTGTATGCTGACACATAGTCAGATGCGGAAATATATGTACTGAATCTTAGGAATCTTAGAATCGGGGCTCGTCACCCGAGCATGAACTCCGATCGCATGCCAACATTTCGAACGCAGTCTCCTCAACAACCTCTTGCGCCCACCTCATCTGTATCATACTCTTGGCCTCTTCTGAGCGCTTCCTTCCACCGACGAACTGCAAATTCTCGTTTCCAACCACACCCGTTGTCACTACGCCAGTGCTAGGTGCACCAATTCCCTTGACCGCACCATTACCACCCTGCATTACACTCGCGTAGCTCGAAGACATTGTTTGCACACCAGAAACAAAGTCCTGTCCATCAAATTCACAGTGTCCGCCAGCAGGTGTGTTGTCTACAGTTTGCAGCTGGTTGATCTGAGCCGCCGACAAACCTGCGTCGGATGCAAGCTGCTCATACGCCGCTACAGCCTGTGGGATACTGCCTTGGAGCAGCTGCAGCTCACTCTGTGTAGACTGGTAATGAATTCTAGTCTGGCTCATGACGGTGGCCGCATTTTGAAAGTCGACTTGCGGTGGCATGCCTCCGCAGTTGAGTTCAACAGCACTGTTTGGGTAGTTTTGCATTTGTGCTGGGATGAAGAAGCCGCTCATCATAAGACTGCCACCGCTGACACCTGTGAATACAATGTTCGACATGTTGACTGCAACGCGTTGGGGTAGCTCAGTTTGGATAAAGTCGTTGACTGCCTGCGCGTGTGCTACACCATCTGTTCGCTGCAGACCAGCGCCTCCGCCCCAGAAAAGGTTGTCGTCAGGCGCGAGAAGGGCGACTCCCATAGTGTTGGCCTGTACCGCCTGGTTTGGCATGTCGAAGAAGCTTTGTCCTCCATCGCCATGGAGTAGGACGTTTGCTCCCAAAGTTCCATTTGAAGATGTAGCTGCTGCACCAGGTACGCCTGAGGCCGGAAGGAATTGATCTGCTGGAGCAGAGATCTTGAATCGTATAGGAAGATTGTTGACCATTACAGTATCATCCAAGATCATGGACCCATCGGTAGCTTGGGAAATGCCCTGGGGGATCTGAGCAGCTCGTTGAAAGGCCGTCGCTTGTTGGCCGTTGCCACGATTGCCGCCTCGGTTTCGTTGAGGCAAAGCAGATGTGAGGCCGAGTAGAGATAGGGTGATGAGCTTGTACATTTTGGGCTGCGTGTTGTTGATGCGAACCGTAGGTGGAACGAGGAAACAAAAAAATTAATTATGAAACGGTGGACCGGCCAAAACGAAGCAAAAAGTAGAAGTAGGAAAGCAGTACCGCACGGCAGTATGCAGAAGAAAAGGAAAAAGGAAAAGAGTATGGGGGAATCTAGTACATCTATGTATACGACTATCCACCTGCCTCATTGTCGCGCTCTAGACTGCTTCGCATTCTAAACACATATCCACCTAGCCAAGCCTTGCCGCGTAGCTCCACCCTGCCCGAAAAGAGCCTCATGGTATAGGCCCTGATGTTTGCATTGGTGCATTAATGGTCAAATAAGTGGATGCTGGTGTTTGATGCGCCGAGGCTGCAGCACGTGTGGTTTGAAGTCTCGGGCTGCTGCCGGTCATTATGTTTCGAAAATGCGCTCGGTTACTCGTGCTTGTAACGTGGGCTGAGGCTTGGAGAATAGGCTTGTCTGGGCTTAGCTGGCGCTTTGAAAGGTCCTGATTAGGCTGGAGTTTCGCTTCGTGCCTTGTCGCTGGGAGAGGTGAGGGACGGAGCGCAAGGGGGAGCAGCGGTGCGATGGCGTGACAGGGTGGTAACGGGGTAGTATGGACAGGGGTCTGTGCTATGCTCGCTCTGTGGGAGTGAGTGTCTCGCTTTACGAGATGATGAACACACAGCTAGAAATTGGGTTTATTGTTTTTGGTTGCTTATTCTATCATCAGAGAGGCAGCTTTTGAGAACTTCAGCGTAACGGTAGGGTATTTGTGAGTATGATTTTCGAAACAACAAACGATCATGTGCAAACAATCGAGGAGACTACAATAACCAGTCGCAAGGCAACACTCAAATAACACCACACATATTATGCAAGAAGTTTTCAGATCCCCAAACACAGGATCCTTTGAGGACGAATTCCGCACACACAGCTTGGTACTACCGGCTCAATTGCGCTACCCCGCATCATACCCCACACTAGAAAGTAAGACTAGACAGTGGACACATAGCAAGCATTCTTGCCATTCGCCATAACATATTCCATCTGACAGTAGATCGCTCCAACAATTCAAATGTGCGAACAGGACAGGAAATTTACTATAATAGGTTCGGCGTGCTTGTGGCCAGATCCCACCTACACTTTGTAGTGGACATAGAGATATTGACGTGCATACTTACATGCATAGTCAGTGTTCCAACAAAGTTGAGTCACCGTAGATGGCATTGGCCGAGACTTGTTAGAGTTCCCATTCACAGACGGATAGCCAGCAGATCGTCCTTGTGGCGTGCATAATCACGTGCAGATGGTGTGCGGCATCTTTCCGCGGCATATGGGGCTGTAAACCGAAGAGGGTATAAAGTTCAGTCGTCAAATATGTAGGAGCTTAAGGTTGGCCTGTGAACGGTATTTTATTTGGCCCTGAGTTGGAGGTAGCATTACCGCCAGCATGTCTGTTCAGCGAATCAACTCGGTTGACACCGTAGAAGTCTACGACTATATAGTCTGTGGGTAAGGGACTTTCATGTTTTCATAGATAAAAGCCCACACAAAATGGGAAAGCTCGCAATGGAGGCATCAGCTTACAATCGTCAGTGGTGGTACGTCTGGTTGTGTAATAGCAGGCCGGCTTGCCGAAGACCCCAATGTAAATGTCCTGCTATTGGAAGCAGGACCGGACAGCGCAGAGCTAGAGAATGTTCACATGGCAGGAGGGTAAGTTGAACCCTTGCTTTCTGGTAATTTTTGCTGAGTCGGCATGCAGATGGAGCAACAACTTCGACAGCGAGACGGATTGGAACATTGTTACAGAACCCATGGAAAAGATTGACAATCGTCAAGTCAAAGTTAGCAGAGGCCGTTTTCTCGGTGGTTCGAGCGGCGTTAATGGTACTTTGTGTATCCGCGGGACGAAATACGACTATGACGACTGGGGTTTGGACGAGTGGACTGGCGATAAGATGTTCCAGTATATGAAGAAGGTGCGAGAATTCTATTCAACTTCGAGGGATGACATGAATTGACCTCGAACTAGGCGGAAACATTCCATGGAAAGGATTGGCACAAAGCTGATCTTTCAGTCCATGGAACATCAGGCCCCCTTCACACCGAGCCACACGACCTAGCACCCATTTCAGAACTCGTGCGTGAAAGCCTGATAGAAAAGGGACTTCCATATCGTCCCGACATGTTCTCCACTGGAGAAACAGCACATGGATGTGGCGATGTTCCACGAACGGTGCATCAGGGCATACGGACCATGGCTGCCGATTTTATCACCAAAGATCGAAAACGAGACAACATTACGATCAAAACCGAGGTGACTGTGGACAAGGTCATTTTGAGTCAAGACAGGGATGAGCTTACTGCAACGGGCGTTGCCACTATTTCAAAAACTGGCCAAAAGATCGAATACCGAGCGAGAAAAGAAGTCATAATCGCAGCAGGTGCATACTGCAGTCCAACGATCCTTATGCGTTCAGGAATCGGACCAAGAGACGAATTAGAAAAACACAAGATTGACTGCGTCGTCAATCTCCCCGGTGTCGGCAAGAACCTTATGGACCACGTCGTATGTTCCCATCACTATGCAAGGAACGAGTCTACTAACCCACACACCCACAGCTCTGCTTCATCTTCTACGAAGTCTCCCCCCCAAACCTAACAAACGACCACCTCGCACACCATGGCAACGCCATAGAAGCCACCTACCAACTTTGGAAAGACAAGAAAACCGGTGTCCTCTCTACCTTCCCCTTTGGTATCTTCAGCTGGGCCCGCCTCGACTCGCGCCTCGCCTCCTCCCCCCTCTGGACCAGCGCCCCCCGCCTACCGGGCCGCGACCCCATGGGCCTACTACCCACACAACCCAACGTCGAGTTCTGGAACACGGAAATGTACGGGGGCCCTAAGCAATACACTGACTTTCCTGTAGACAACAAGCACGCGTTTGCCATGTGCGCGTTGCTATTTAACCAGCATAGCAGGGGCAGTGTGAAGCTTAGGTCGAAAGATGCACGGGAGAACCCGGTGGTGGATCACAGGTATCTGGAGCATCCACTAGATATGCTTGTTATGAGTGAGGCGTGTCGGTTTGCGAATGAGGTTGTGATGGAGGGGGGTGCGACGAAGAGTGTGGTTAAGGGGAGTTGGCCGCCGGGATTGAGGCATCACGAGTACACGAAGAGAGAGGAGTGGGAGGGGTATGTGAGGGAGCATGCTACGACCTGTAAGTCATGTTCTACCTGCATGTTTATTTGTTTAGTGGTCGGAGCTAATCGAGCTATGTCTAGGTTACCATGCTTCAGGCACTTGCGCGATGGGGAAATCAGGTGATGCGAATGCTGTTCTTGACTCTCGGCTTCGCGTACGTGGCGTTCGTAACCTGCGTGTTGCGGATGTTTCGTCAATACCGAAGGTAAATAATGGACATACGCAGATGGTGGCGTATGGGATTGGAGAGGGAGCTGCGGAGATAATTAGAGACGACGCAAGGCATGGGGAGTACATGGCAAGTCGAGCAACGATGTCGCACCTTTGAATACATGTTTCGACAAACTGGGGATCTACAAAGTTACTCTTTTTCTCGGTGTAATCATGATTGGATTGTCTGGACCGACTTTTGACCCTCTCACTCCCTCACGCGCTCTGCATCACTGAGACCCGAGCACCAGCCGTATCGTTCAACTCACCAATACTCTATTGCAATTCACCTGCTTTCTACAGCCGGTCTCTTCTCAGTACTTCAGTCATACCTTGCAAACAGTTTGAGGCATGCTCTGGCGCATTCCGATAGTATCAACACATGCAACCAACAACTCTATATCCGTCGCTTCGTAACTCCACTCACCGAAGCCGTTCTGCCGCTTGTGCTACTATACACGGTAGTCTCTTTCTCATTGGATTTCACGTCACTTTTATCCAGTCCTATAGACTTCTTTCTCTCTTCTATATCTTTCAAAACTGCCATCTGCTCCACCACTCGGGCAACAACCGCACCAAGCAGAGCAATGACCAGTACCAAGTCCACAATATGGATCCCCCACCACCAGTGTTGTACACCAAGCCCGCACGTACTGAACTCAAACACCCATTCACCCCTCTCACCCTTTTGCTCGTCGAACCAGGCAGACAGGAAACCCGCGTAACCAGAGTACTCGCCCATCATACTGCGCAGTGTGATCTCGCGGATGTGAGGCGAGGCGTTGATATCAGTGCATTCATTATCGGGCGTGATTTCGTAACGGCGGTGCGGAAAGCGGCGAGCGCGCCATGTCGGTGGTGGAGGGTCTGGTGTAGACGTTTCTGTAGATTCAGATGACTCCGTGGGAGTTTCGGACACAGCATCTATATCAGGCAGCGTGTCTTGCTCGATAGTGTTGTTGGCAGCGACTATATTGAGATTCGAGCCATCAATGTCCGTTGGTGTCGCGACCATGGTTTCGTTAGCAGCCCTGGTTAGCCAGTATGCATCTTCCTCCATGATCGCTTCCGGTTGACACGTATCCTCGACACCGCGTTGCCTGATGTAATGTACGACATCACAACCAGCGTGATCATGTCCATTGACAATAACGCCCCTTCTGCCCATTCCTAAACCAGCGACATACCTCTTCCAGCTCATGCCAAAGAGACTTTCCAAGACTGTTCTGCTAGAATGGTCTGAAAGCATATTTTGCTCTTTCAGTCCGTGTCCGCTTTCGAAAAAATCAAAGTATGGACTGTCGACGCATATGCCATCTTTCTTTTCCAGAGGAATGTGCGTGAGAAGGATGGTCGCATGCGTTTTGTCATTGACGGGAAGCGAATTGGAGATGATGTAGTTCAAGAAGTCGTACGTTTCGGTCTGTAGATCTGGGGACCAAGCAGGCGTGTCCAGGTTCATGGAATTCAGGACGACAAGGCGGAGGGTTGGTGGTCTGTCGGGGTGTCGTCTCGATACATCGGCCGTCTCGTTGGAGCGCAGTGCATCGGGTAGTGTAAACCATATGTCCCAGTTAACGCTACCAAAGGCTTGCTCGAACCGGTCAATGCGCGACTGATCGATATCTCCTGCATATCCAACATCATGGTTTCCTGCGATGTTGATTACGCGCTTCTCCCAATCTCTGTCAGCGCCAAGGACTTCTTTTGTGCCACCCCAATATGCTTTTCGCTCCGGTTTTGCTTCCTTATCGGCTACTGCTTCTGCTTCATCATCTCCGCCTTTATCTTCTTGTTGCACAATTTGCTGTATAGTCGGCTCTGTTGTCTCGGAATCTCCGCCTATGCCTTCTCCTGCTTGTTCCGCATTCTGCTCTACAGCTGGCTCCGTTGTCACTTCCTTGGGCGACTCAGGCTCGACACCAAAGATGGCATCCGGCACTTTCTCCAGTCCCTTCATGACGGTGTTCCAGTATCTTCCCGCACGTTTGCTGAACTCGCCATCAGTAACCCATTGGCTCCCGAGCAAGTCTCCCAGCACACTGATGTGCGTTGGTTGAGTCCACCACCGCAAGCTCCTTACAATATGCGCCAGATAGCGATCATTTCCCCAAAGATCGACTTCCTTTCTCTTTCCCTCTAGCCATTTCAGCGCGTTTTTTACAACGCCCCTTGCGGCTTCTTTTGCAATATCGATCCTCTCCGCAAAATCTTCTGCGTCACGCAGATCAGTCACAAGGAACTCGACAGATGGAAAGACAAGGGCATTGGGGTCAGGCAGCGACGAGTCGCCTTCGAGTTGCGGGTCACCGAGTGACAGGAGGCGAAAGGGCGCAAGGGGCTGGGGATGTGTGGACGGTGGAGTCGGGAACGCGCAGCCATGGAAGATTGGGTACAAGTACAGCCATGTTGTGCCGATGAAAGCTACAGGAAGCAGCAGCAATGCGATGCGAACAAGAAATCTCGAGATCTGCATTGAAGCATGCTCGGACAGCGAGAAGAGGTGAGGCTGTTGTTTCCCATGTTGTGCCTCAGGATGGATCCTAGCTGCAGCAGGGTAGGCTCGAAATACTACTAGGTGCGCAGGGGGGTACGGCACCGCCGCAGCCAGTAGAGTCGCCGCATTTGCGGGGAACCAACATGGCACGCAACGTAGGCTCTGTGCGGTACACACTCAAGACTTCATCATGGGCTTGCAAGCCAGTCGCAATGGAAAATCGGATCTTCGTGCATTTCAATGGTCTACAGTATCAACTTTACTACCCTGTTGCCGTGCGCCCCCATTTTGTACCCCCAACGCCAGTCGTGCATGAATGATGCATACATACCATGGCATCGCTCACCCCAACAAGTCGCCTAGGGCACCGCCAGGCTTAGAGCCCGACTGTGGTGTTTGGGCAGCAGGCGTACTAGAAGCAGACGATGCAGGAGCTCCCCACAGCCCTTGCGACGTCTTCTGTTTGGCCAAATCACCCATAGTGACCTTTTGCGTGGGCGTAGAAGCCTTCTTAGGTGCAACCCCACCAAGCAACGAGGCGAAGGCGTCGCCTCCAGCTTTCTTGGGAGCAGCTCCACCTCCAATGCGGCCACCCGAGGACATGGCAGAAGTTGTCGAGGCTCCTGACTGAGGAGCGGGCTGAGGTACAGATGTGAAGTAGTTTGGACCTGTTGCTTGGTATCCGGATGGCTGGGGCGGCTGCGAGATGGGCGAAACCACAGATGGTGGACTGCTCATTTTGCTTGCAGCAGGTGGTGGCGAGACCGTAGCAAACAAGTTGCTCAAGTTGTTGTTCTGTGAAGCAGACTGAGCTTGTGGTGCGGCGAATTGGGTCGAGGAAGTGATGGTGGATGTAGACGCTGGAGGGGCCATGTTGAAAGCCGCTGCAGCTGGCTTGGCTGCGGGTACCGCGGGTGCTGCAGACTGGAAGTCGTCGAAATCATCGTCGTCTCCAAAGTCGTCATTTGCAGCGGCAACAGGCTTCTTGCCAGCGGAGGCCGAGGCTGGCGCAGGCTCGTCATCCCAAGCCAGCAGATCGACGACTGGCTCTGGCGCCTTCGCCTTTGGCTCCTCCTTCTTGACCTCTTTTCGGCTTGCTGCGGGCTCTTTTCTTCGTGCAGGTGCAGGGCTTGCGCTCTCACCCTCGTCGTACTCGTCGTACTCGTCGAATCGCTCACGTCGCTGTTGTGTGTCTGCGAAGCCTGACTGATTACCCCCGAAACCGCCGCCATCTCCATAGACTTCTCCTCTGTAACCACCATAGTCTGCCGACTCGCTGCCAAAACCACCATACCTGCTGCCTCCACTACCCCCCGAGAAGCCTCCACTTCCGGAGAAGCCGCCCATGCCCGCTCCACCTTCGACGCCGCCAAACTTGTTCCGGTTCGCGCGGGCCTTCTTGCGCTCGGTTCGGATACGGTCGACATCGCTGAGGAGCTCGGCCAGCTCTTTGGCGCGGTTCCGTACATTAATGCCCTGATCTTTGCCGTTCTGGTCGATGTAGTGGAACTGTCGCAGCATCTTGAGCAGTGACACATGAGAACGAGCATCATCAATTACTCGCTCCGAGCCGTGTTTGATCAGGTATTCGAGAAGTTGCAAAGCCTAGACTGTCAGCTTGCGTGGTGCCACTGAGCATGGGAAGTACCTTGTATATCTGTCGCCACTCTTCCGAAGCCTTTTCTGTGAAACGCTTGTAGATCATGGGCATGATCTCATTAAGTAGTTGGCTGCGCTGTCAGCAGCACTCTTCGGATCTCTGATGAACAAGACGTACTAGTTGAACGTCGCATTGGCAATCTCTTGCAATGCAGTCGAGGAGGCGCCTTGGTGGCCATTAGCAACCGCTCATAGGATGCGCATAGGCTGCTTACCCCACGGTTCATTGTTTGTGGCCTCGCGCACCTTGGCCTCCATCTCAGTGTAGTTCATGACGGCTAGGCAGCATGTCAGCGATGGCCAGCTGGCTTCTCTCGTATGGACATACCATTTTGGGCTTTGCGGAATCCGGCCTTGAGGTCGTAGAGCGTGAGATTGCTCACTTGGTCTTTCAAACTGCTCAGATCCATGGCTGTGGCTATTGGGCGCGTTGTTGGGGGTTGTTTGTCGACGTGGGTGTGCTGGTATGGGGCAGGCAGCTTGGGTACTGATGGGCTCGGCAGCGGACCCCCGAGAGCGCCCTTGCAAACGCCGGTAGGGGCGAGGATGTCACAGAAGGTTCAACCAGGCAAGGCGAGCTTTTAGGGACTCGTGCAAGCAGCATAAACCCATATGCCGACCCTGAAACTGATTATATGCCCATCTGCCCTGTCTGGCCCAGACCCGTTGTATGGCCGAATAGCCTCTGAGGTTGCTCCATGCACGCACGTGACAAGCGCTTGGCTCTCTCTCTCTCGCTCCATCGCTTCCCAGAACGAACCCAAGTAAAGTTTATCCATGAATGCAGTGACGCAGAGACGCAGAGACGCAAAGACCGCAGACTCTCCTTTGCACATGGCTGTGGCAGGAACAAGCGGCCCGTCTGCAACGGCTGGCTGTCTGGACGAGATGCACGGGTAAGCAGATGGGCTCTGAAGGGTCGGTAGTAAGTAAGTAGTATTACTTAAGTAGAGCGATCAATGGATCCGCCGAATCGGGCAACGCGCCAAAGTCGGCGGTTTGTGCTTAAGCTTGAGGTAAGTACTATCCAAAGTTTTCTATCCCATCTGCCATTCGCCTGCTCCGCCAGCGACTTCGCATCACTTTGTTCCATCATCTGTACTATATTTGTCTCTGTTTCACACGTCTGGTCGCATAGCCGTGCCATTGAGCACTGTCGCTGCATATTTGCCGCCCCCGCGCACAGCCGTTGAGTGGGCAATTGCAAGAGCCGCTGGTCGTCCGTTTGGAGAAGAATAGCTACAGTAAGACAGCGCCCTACCCATTCACCCTCACTGCGCGTCAGCCTCAAGGTGGCACGCACATGTTGCGTCACAGGCAAACACGCTGCTGTTATCTCACCACGATTCACCGCCAAGGCACATGGCACTGACTACCGTTCAGGTTAGACGCTACACCCCGCGTCTGCATCATGCCCCACCTACCTCGAGCCTCTGCTCTATCTGCTTTCCGTGCAGCTCCTCAATTCCGCGCCTCTGTCCATAAACGCTTCTTCACTCCTTCGGCATACAACATGGCCATCAAAGCTTACTTCGATTGCACCTGGAAGGGCCCCGTCGTCGAGGTCGACAACAATGGAAACGTCACAAAGGTCGGCCAGGTCGAAGGTAGCTACTCCTGCGCCCCAGCTGTCGGCACATCTCTTTGCGCAAACAGCCCAAGTGTCTTATCACTCACTGACCATTGCACCCTAGAACAGTCTGGTCGCATCAACTTTGACCTTTTCGACGATGTAGTTCCCAAGACTGCCGCAAACTTCCGCGCGCTCTGCACTGGCGAGAAGGGCTTCGGCTACAAGGGCTCCAAATTCCATCGCGTGATCCCCAACTTCATGCTCCAGGGTGGCGACTTCACCCGCGGCAACGTACGTGTATGACCGAGTGTACTCGGAGGCAGCTGATTGACATGTTACAATGCAGGGCACCGGAGGCAAGTCCATCTACGGCGACAAGTTCGCCGACGAGAACTTCAAGCTTCAGCACGACCGACCCTTCCTCCTCTCCATGGCCAATGCCGGTCCCAACACGTATGTCACCGGTACATGTGTATACCAGGACAAAGCTGACAGATTACAGCAACGGTTCCCAGTTCTTCATCACCACCGTCGTCACCTCATGGCTCGACGGCAAGCACGTTGTATTCGGCGGCGTCCCTGATGGCGATGTCGAGTCGTACAAGGTTGTCCGATCTATCGAGGCATGCGGATCTGACAGCGGTGCTGTCAAGGACAAGAGCAAGCCACCTACCATTGTTGCTGCTGGCATCCAGTAGGCGTGTGGAGTAGGTCGTAATGGGCTGGTGAGGACTTGAGATTGCTCGAAATAGACCTTTGCTTCTGAAGTAGGCATCGTCAATGAAAGTGTACGATCAACCCGATAGCTATGAATGGAATGATATATGACCCAGAAATTGTAATTTGACCTCTTTGGCTCTATCCAGTAGTATATGGTCCCCCACAAGTCTCAGCACATCTGTTCTTCGGAATAAATTTTGTCGCGAGTGCGGGGCAGTTTTACCCCGCACTCGTCATCATCTCGGCGAGGTGTTCGCGACGCAAAATGTACGAGTCACAGCTGCTCTTGACAGATGAGTATGAGAGTCTCAAGCGCAAGTAGAGTGTGAAGGGAGACAGTGGGCGAACAAGGTACCCAATCCAATGCTACCACACAGGATTCGCATAGCCGCTGCTGCTCCAAACTCCCCACCTGTTACAAGTTACCCAACAGCATGGCGGCCCTGCACCTGGCTGGCTGGCATGGAGTAATTGGAGGTAGCTCCACTGTAGTGGCCGCTATGGCTAACCTAGCACGCGTGGTCCGTAATTCTGCCGCATAGGGCGCGATGTCGACATTCTGTGAAAATAGTCATTTTGACATCGTTGGCCTTTGACATAAAGAATTATCCACCCCGCGGTCGTTGCGCTCGACACCCGATCCAACGACAGGCTGAAGACTTCCTGACCGGAATTTCAGTTTCACTCGGTTCCATCATTGGCGAGATACATATTCAATAGCATGACAATGCCTTCATATCACGCCTCGACTTATGGCATCCATGCCGACGATCGCATCAACGCGCTCACCGATGTTGCTCCGCCAATCCACACGTCCACTACGTTTCGCTATCCACGCAACCCAGACAAGCTACAGCCTGTTCCCGATGAGGGCGAATTCGTGGATCTACAAACGCCGCTTGTGTACTCGCGTCTCGCATCGGCCACTACCAACCGTCTAGAGACCATACTAGCGCCTTTGATGTACCCCGATGCTACCGAGAGCGAATTGGATGGAAGCAGCGGCCTTGCAAACCACGTCGTCAGCTATACGAGCGGACTGAGCGCCTTTCATGCGTTGCTGGTGAGTGTTGTTCCCAAGGTTGTGGCCATCAGTGGGGGGTACCATGGCTGCCACGGAGTGATTGATCTGCACAAGAAGATGCACGGCGTCAAGACAGTCGATCTCCACGCCGACGAATCAGCCTGGGATGCTGCTGGTTTGGGTAATGGCGATCTCGTTCATCTGGAGACTCCCCTAAACCCCACAGGCGAGGCCTTTGAAATTGCAAAGTATGCAAAGCGAGCGCACGCAAGAGGAGCCTTGCTGAGTGTCGACGCGACTTTTGCTCCCCCAGGCCTTCAAGATGCATTCAAATGGGGTGCCGATATTGTCATGCACAGTGGAACAAAATACATCGGCGGCCACAGCGATATGCTTTGCGGTATTCTTGCTACATCTACTGGACCTGAAGGCCTGAAGCGGGCAAAGACATTGCGTGCGGAGCGCATCTTCCTTGGAGCCGTACTTGGCAATCTGGAAAGTTGGCTCGGTGTGCGTAGTCTGCGTACCTTGGACCTGCGTGTGCAGCGGCAGTCTTCCAATGCCGACAATCTCGTTGGCTGGCTGCATGATTCGCTCAATGGCAAGGGAGAAGACGCCGAAGCTGTTAAGAAGGTTGTCAGTAAAGTAAAGCACGCATCGCTTCAGACTTCCGACATGTCCTGGCTCAAGCAGCAGATGCCCAGTGGCTTCGGTCCCGTATTCAGCATCTACATGAAGGAAGCGAAACAGGCTCGTACCCTCCCATCGCACCTCCGGCTCTTCCATCACGCTACTAGTCTGGGTGGTGTGGAGAGCTTGATCGAGTGGAGGAGGATGAGCGATACTGAGGTGGATGAGAGATTGTTGCGCGTCAGTGTGGGCGTAGAAAGCTGGGAAGATTTGAAAAACGACTTGTTGGGTGCTTTCAAGGCACTGGCGAGGGGTGAAGCGACACAAGAAACAAATGGCAGGGAGAAGGTGCAGGTTGGACAAGAAGGAGCGCAGATGCCCGAGGCAGGAGCGGGGGCTGTGTGAGAAGTCGCTCAGGTCTTTTCTGCTGACACTTGAGAGAGCGATTGATTTGAATCGGTTTCTACGACTGATTCTATCATATCCCTCATGACAGTGCAGTTACCCAATGTTGATATTAGTAAGTTGATGGTTTAGGGGTTGCATATTGCGATGCTTATCATAAAGTACTACTGCTACTACTACTACTAGTAGTAGTAGTAGTAGTAGTAGTAGTAGTAGTAGTAGTAGTAGTAGTAGTAGTAGTGGTAATATCAGCGCCCAGAATTATAGTTCAGCGAGTAGCTTCCACATTTACGGTTTCTCTATTGTGAGGTCGTGAGGCACCGACTGTACTTGTACCAAGATTTGTGAATGTTGAAGCTCATATGCAAGTTGGTCTTCGCGTTTGGACAGGTGAGTGTTTGTCTCAACGATGCCTCATAGCGGCGCATAGCTGATCCAGTTGTTCGGCCGTCAACTCCTGGGTTATTTTCCAAACAGCAGGGAGGAGCCGAACAAGCAGTGGCGCCCATGAGTCTCTGAGACAATCTCCAAATGCAAGCTATCACAAGCGGCGCGACTAGACGAATCTGCTGCCTCTGCCATTTCTGGTCTAATCTAACACGGGTTGTCTCTCGTTGGATGAAGCGAGTGGAGCATTCTCGAGTGTTTAGCTGAATCAAGTTTGTTGTTGGATCTCTCCAAATATATTCCATTACTAACTGCCTATGAGCATGTCGGACTCGTACTAGGTCTCACAGCAGCATTCGACGGGTTCGTTTGTCCACAGCCCCTGAACGCACCACTAACTGTATCATCAACTGCTGCATTGAACGCTGCACCGCAGTTCGGATCACTGGGATACCATGTTAGCAACAGACCTTTTCCAATCATTCTTCTCCTAGTAACAACTTACCTCGCACCACCACTCGCATTGTTGAACCAAGAACACACATCATGCGAAAAGCAATCCTGTGTATATACGTTGCCAAGTGCAGCGCCTGAGCAGCCTGCTCCGCAGCGGCCGTTACAACTATAACTATGGACTATGTCAGTTACTGTATGGATGGATAGGACCGAGAACTGGATTGCCTACTCTCCGCCGTTTGCGCCGTTTGTGCCGAAGTTGCTGCCTACGATGCCAGTCCAGCGACAGGTCTGACCGGCCGCGTTAGTCCATGTTGCTGTTGCCGTGGCGCCCACCCTGAGACATGATATTTGACGTTTTTCCCGGCCAGGAGCTGCAGACGCTCCGATTGCTAAGAGAGCAGTGAGACAGAGACTGAGCAGATACATGCTGGGTGGTGGCTCTGTAGAGAGGCGATATTCAGCGTTGGCGATGATTGTACCACCGATTGTATCTGCAGGACTCTTTTAGCTGCTGAGAATCAGACTTTTATAGTGGAAATGAAATGAGCTAAAGACCGTATTTTCAACGGAGATTTGATGCAGATCTACGCTCGGCAAGTAGTTGATCTCTCCCCGCAAAGTCGGTAGCTAGAATCCCTGGAAGCATTCTCAAGACGGACGTTCCTGCCATATGAAGTGCAAGCGCCAAAGACTACGTGGTTGGAACTGTTCCCATCTGTCCTTAGTCTCATCACACGATATATCCTAAACGGCCGAGTATTCGGTCCTGTCCACCCAGCATGATCGCTCACCCAGTGATATATCAGCAATTGGCGGAAGCGTACAGCCGCATCACGAGTATGCGGCATGCATCCCGTTTCGAGATATTTAGACCTCTACGAACAAGAATATAGCTAAACGATTTAGGTTGCGACATGCAGGGGTGTGATGTTGCAATAGTAGAGTTGCCGAGGCTCACGGACGTGTACTCTAGGTACAGACTAGTATAGTCAATTAGAGAATACAAACCACCAGAGTAATGTTGAGAATTGATTTCTCGATAATTAGATACCATACATCTTGTCTACATTCGTCCACTGTAGACGAAGACGGTGCTGGTACCTGAGCACGTCTGCGACACCGTTGCGGCACGTCTGTTGAAGATTTCACCGTTTAGAAAGTACGCGGAGCCAGAAACGGCGGGGAAGACGCTGTCGCGCGAAGACGTGGCAAGGATTGTACAAAGCGGAGAAGAGAATCAAGTGCAGTTGGATAATTTGTCTCCGGTGATGATGAAGAAAGGGAGGCAGGCGGCACTGCGGATGGTGGGTGCAAAGAGAGAAAGTACGCCGAGGCGTTTGGATACGGCGGATGAAAAGTTTGGGGGTGCAGAGCGGTACTTAAGGGAGATATATGGGGGAAGTTATAAGCAGCTCGAAGCGCTGAGGGTAAATAAGGTGGTGGTGGTGTAGACGAAAAGGGAGGTTTACAACACTGCTTGGAGTGATGAGATAGAGTGAATGCATGTAAATGGTACTTATCGGTGGCCAAAACAGCCGTATCGTGGGTTTCTCCGTACGAGTGATGTACAGATCGCACATGCTCCCTCTAGATGAGCCATTGCTGTGCTTGTCTCGGGGACTGCTCTTGAAGTTGGGTTTGGATATTCCTCGCCAATTTTGCGCTTTGCGAGACATACGAACAGCTACGAATACCATTGACCCAAAAATTGAAAAAACTCGGTGAATATAAAAAACGCATCTTCCATTCTGAGTGGCTTACCTACTCCCTCAATCATTTCTATCTTACTCCCTCTATTTGAAACTCTACTATCAATGCGTCTTCTCCAGCACAATCTGTACAGACCCGTCGTCATCACCCATGCTCGTGTATCTGATCTTGTAACCCGCCGCCCAAGCATCCAATTCATCGTTCCCCCTTTGCGCCACTGTTGCTAAGTCCTTCGCCTCACCGCACAGTCCCACCACACCATCCAGCAGAAGCCTGGTAACGTCGACCTGGCGATGAGCTCTTGCCGAGAAAGACTTCCGTGTATAAAGTGCCATGATCCCCGTAATAGCAGCCGCTCCGACCAAGCACACCAGACCCACGAGAAGGATACTCGGCACGTACGTGATGCGGTACTGCTGCCGCATTTCTAATGCGGGGACATTGATTGTGTATTCGGGACGGTTGTGCGAGGCATTGTTACTGGATGCCGCTACCTCGTATATAATACGCTGCGTCTCGCCTGAAGCGTAGAGAAAGTTGAGGGCAAAGTTGGTAAAAGTGTCGTTGGCTTTGGTCCCCCACTGATCCACTTCTTCCGCATACATTTTGTTGAGTGCCGGCCCAAGACCAGGAATCACAGATCCGGGGGCATGGAAGTTGAAGTTGCTCCATTGGAATTTAGCGAGGAGAGAGGGAACGATGGCCTTTTCCTGTGGGGCGGGAAAGGAGGTGGTGTCAATTCTCCAGCCGCTGATGCTTGAATCGTTGCTTGGGACCCGAGTCGAATTGGCGAGTCCTTGTTCGCGGTACAGTACGCATCGCAACCCGCTGATGGACATGA
This sequence comes from Bipolaris bicolor, assembly GCA_026262445.1. Classification (NCBI taxonomy): domain Eukaryota; kingdom Fungi; phylum Ascomycota; class Dothideomycetes; order Pleosporales; family Pleosporaceae; genus Bipolaris; species Bipolaris bicolor. Next base: position 449,660 of record JAODYD010000003.1, read on the forward strand.
TACCTTGGGTTCCGTTAAATCCCCATTGGCTCATATTGAAGGCGCGGTAGGCCAAGTCACCGAATTGAGACTGAGTCGTACTGTTGGACAAGTTGAACCGTTCCAAGTGGCCAAGGTACGCCTCACGGTAGCCCAGGGAAAATGCAGCGTATGTGTAGCTGTCGCCGTCGCTAGTCCGGATGTTGTCTGGTACGCCTGGGTAGTTGGCTTGGAATATAGTATTGTTTGACTTGGTGGTCGTGTTGAGCATAAGCCCGATTTGTGTGTTGAGCCGGCCTAGAGGCTGCATGACGGATACTGACAATGGCAAATCGGGAGTGCAATCGACCGAGATTCGGTAGGCTGGTACGTTCTCTAGCTTGGAAATGGACGGCGGCAGAGATCTTAGCGATTGAGTTGTTGCGTTGACGCCCACGTAGCTACCATTGGTTAGTTTCGAGGCGGCATCTTCGTAGGATAGGTCGGTCAGAAGGCTCATCATATCCTTTGCGACTTGGGCGTTCTGAGACATGTCGAAGTCGTACAAACGCAGTTTGAGATTATTGTCCATTCCGAGGTTGGCGTTAATGACAGCGTCGGTCTGCAGCCGTAAAGCAGCCAAAGTCTTTGAAGAGCTGAGTTCAGAAAATGCCTCGTACGCAATAACATTACTCAACGCTGTTCTGGACACAGCGGAGAGAATGGTCAGGAGAGCAAAGGTTGCGAGTGACCAGGTCTTGCCGAGAAGCAGATTGCGAAGATGGAAAAGGTCGTAATTCCCGCCAGACGTACCGCTGGCAGCTACCAGCGTGCGAAGTGGAACTGGTTTCGATTGTTGTTCGTTCACAACGGAAACGCGGGCGCTTGCAAACCACACATAGTTTACAGCTGCCATAAACATGGGCGCTAGTATCGCTCCTGTAATTACATCAATCGCTTTTGCCTGTGCTTGGCTAAGTCGGCCCCCAATCTCCTCACCCGCGAATGTGTCGAAGATACGCGGATTGGCTCGGACGCATGCCAGCCATGTGATGAGTGCGACAAGTGGAATCGCAAGCGTCAGGGCAATCTGCGCAGCCGACCATGATTGCGAGGAACTCTTTTTCAAGCCAGGAACAATAGGTGTTGTGGTTGTATAGTAGGCAGGAGCTTTCTCCGCTTCGGGGGTTGAGAGATCCTCAGTCACGGGTACTGGTCCATAAGGCTGCGAGTTAGATCCTCCCAGTAGATGAAGAGCGCTGTTTGTCATAGCTTCAAGGAAAACTCCATCTATGAAATCAAGTGAGGTTGTAGCTCTGTTATATATGCCTGGACAATGTCAGACGTGGCTTTGGCCCCCAAATCTCCGCTCCACTCAGAATGCGTAGCTTTACTCAGGCATTTTTTTGAGCCAATAGACACATGAAACACGGGACCCAAACCTCCTAGCGCTTGCTTGCCATACTCCTACAATTTAGCCCCCAAAGCACGCATCGGCGCACTGACTGGCTGGCTGGCTAGGCATAGCCACGGAGCATCATCTCAGACTTGGTCCCTCGTGCGCGTCGAAACCGTGCTGAATACCCTACACAGGGGGTTCTGAAGCTTCTGACTTCACCCAGCGTATTAGGCTGGCAAAGGATCAAATCGAGGCTCATTTCGAATCGGATATAACAACGAAGGAGCCGGCATCAGTCTGCGGCCTGCCATTCTTATTTTCTAGCTCCCACTAGGTTTCCAAACATGGCGGCAGCCAAGCCACTGCGGCATTAGTGTAGATGGTATCCGTGGAAGCATGGACACTGATCTTTTAATGGGTAAATGCTATTGAGAGGGAGATCTGGCGCAACACTGCTTCCGTCGCTATAGGAGTTGGGCTGTCGTTAGCGCTGGTGAATTAGCGATCTGCTCCGTAAATGCTTTGGTTGATGAAGAGGCTACGTCGTTAGAGTATAGATAAGACGAACATAAAGTGAATGTAAGCCTGATCAAACAGGAAAAGGATAAACGCTGCATTGCGGACGTAGCGCAGGTCAATCGAGTGATTAATTAGCGGTACGTCCTTGTTTTGTTAATAGTGACGCCGTAGTACATCAAATTCACCTACGCTGGTAAATAGGTAGCCTCTACACAGCGGTAGGGTAGAGGTATATTTACTAAGAGCTAAGTAGAGATAGAGTAGAGTTCTATATACGGTGGTAAATAGGTAGTAGATATAAGGTAGGGTCGCCAAGAGTTAGATAGATGTTACGACTAGCCTTAGAATATAGGGAATATTTCGCCGTTAGATTTATTTTGTAAGAGGCTGCGCTCTAGGGAGCAATCGCAAGGTATATAAGAGGTTATATTTAATAAGAAGCTATCTACTCTACTTACGTAGTATTTATTTACTTATTAGAGAAAGGTTATACTAAAGTATTAAAGCGCGTTGTCTAAGAGCTACTTAAATAGTAAGTAGAATCTAGATACTTATAGTAATATCTAGATTCTACGCTTATTATCTAAACGTAGTTTAGATAGCGCGTATATAGCTTAAACTAAGATTCTATTAAGAAGCTATCTAAAGAATATTTAGCCTATTATAATACCTCTCTCCTCAGAGTAATACTACGTTACCTCTCTAAAATCTCTCTAGTAGGTAGCTTTTACTATCTTATTTAGTTTCTATAGATATCTTCTATTAATTTACTACTTTAGTATTCTTTAGTAGCTCTACTAGTTTAAGTATTATTTAGTAGAATCTTATTTACTTTACTTTATAGTATAGCTTACGCTCTCTTCTATAGTAGTATATTTGTTTTACTATAATATTCTCTATCTTCTATTAATTTTCTTTATCTATTTATAGTAGCTATAGCTAATAATTATTCTAAACTTAGTTTAAGAGTAGATTACTACTAGTAAGTTTTAATTAATTAATATAGAAAATAGAGTATAGGCCTAAAGATATATCTAATTTAACTAAGTAGCTATTAATTATCTTTACTACTATATACTTAGCGTTTTTCTAGTTAAGCTTCTTTAAACTTTACTCTATACTATACTACTAATTAAGCTTTAGCTATACTTTATTACCTACTTAGTAGCTCTATACCTCTCTCTAAGTTTTCTTTACCTATTTCTTCTACTTTTATTAAGTTACTACTATATTAGCTTAAGCTAGTTCTATAGCTTACTATAGCTTAACTATAATTTCTACTACTTTCTACTTATCTAATAGTTATTTAGCTAGTTTCTAGTATTATCTTTTATTATCTAGCTTTAGCTATAGTAGCTTTACTTTATACTTATATTATAAGAAAAATAGTAATATTTTAGTTAATATTATATTTTTACTATTAATGATAATCTAGGCTATTAGATAGAGCTATATCTAGTTATTCTAAGGTTAGTTTATAAATAATTAGATATAGGTTTTCTAAATATTATTAATTCTTTTAGTAGCTTTATTAGTCTATAGATAGTAGACTAGTAATAGTCTTTAATTAATTCTTAGAAGCTTATAATGTCTAGTCTATAGAATACTTATAAATTAGCTACTTTTATTAAAGATAATAGTGTCTAGGAACTAGTAGTATATAACTATATACTTAATAAACTTTTAGACTATAGTTTTAGTTTTTATATCTAGAAGTAGTATAAAGATTATACTTTTACTAAGCTAATTAGTAATTACTATTAGACTTATTATACTATTACTCTCTAGTAGACCTCTAATAAAATCTATAGAAAGCTTCTTTTTAATTTAATTAAGTACTAAAAGAGGTTTAAAGAAGCTTTATATACTTTTTCTTTAAGACTTACTCTATCTATAAATATTATAGTTTCTAATATACTTTTAGATTAAGTTAATAATACTTAGCTAAAAGTAGCTTTTTATAAGTATTTTATACGTAAGCTTACATTCTAAATAGCTTATAGCTAGTAAGTTATAAGTACTATTTATAATTACTATTTATAGCTAATTATTATTTAGAACTTATCTACGTTTTTAATAGAATAAGACTCTATCTATAGCTAAGTAGTTTTTAGTTAAGTACTTTAGACTTAACTTTATAGAAAATTATTACTTATAATTCTTTATTATTACTTATACTCTTTAGTAGACTTAATTCTTTACTATTATCTTTTTTAAAAGTTCTTTTACCTTATTTTACTACGTTCTTTCTCTTTCTTTTAACTTTTTAGAAGAGAAATAGTCTAAACTATTTTTAGTTAGTAAAGAAATATTCTTTTTTTTCTACTAAGATTATATTTTTAGTATATCTAACTAGTCTTTAGCTATACTAGCTATTTCTATTTCTGTTTATAGTCTTGCGAGTATTACTAAAGCTTTACTATCTAAGCTTTTTTTAGTTAACTTCTTATACTAAAAGTTTATTAGCTTGAATATTTATATAAAGTACTTCTATAAGTAATTAATTTTTACTCTTAATAGTAAGTTTTACTCTCTTTATAAAAGTATATTAGCTTTTATATTCTTTCTCTCTAGCTTATATAATAGCTTAAAATTATACTAGTCTAAAAGAAGTAACTATCTTATCTAATACTTATTTAGTATATAAGGTTTTATAATGTTTTCTAAGTTTTTATAATTTATTCTTACTTTAAACTTTTTAACTAAATCTAGCTTAGAATTTTATTTTTTAAAATATTATACTACTATAAGTAGCTTTCTAATATAGATTTTATAATTATAATTATATATACTATTTATTTATAAGAAGTATATATAAAGCTAGAAAACTTTATTATTATAATATTATAATAATACTTTATCTACTATATAGCTATCTAAATTATACTTAAGTACTATCTTTTAGTTTAGATTAAAACTACTAATTAAAGCTCTATAATAAAAATCTTCTTTAGCTAGTTAAAACCTAATTATTTTTAAAGTTTGTCTTGAAATAGAATATCTTCTATTAGCCTTATTAGTAGCGCTAATAGTTATAAGAAGTTCTTAATAAATTATTAGTAAAAATTTATTAAACTAAGAAATAATTTTACTCTTTAAACTATCTTTAGTATCTTCTACTTATAGATTATAGCTATCTTAGCTAAATCTATACTTATTTTCTTACTTATCTTTATAATAAATCTAGAGTACTTAGTTATCTTAACTTTAAACTTATATTTCTTAATATTTACTTATAGATTTATAGACTATAGTTTACTAAGTATCTTTTAGATATAATCTTAGTATTAGTATAAGTTACTATTTATATTAATTAGTATATAATCTAAATATACTATATAGAAGGTATTAATATATTAATATAAAGTTTGATTAATATACTATTAAAATATACTAAGAGAGTTTAATATACTAAATAAAGTAACTAGCTACTTAAATAGTTTAAATCTTTTTTTAAAGCTATTTTCTATATATTACTAAGTATAATATAAATTTTATAGAAGGCTATAATAATATCTAGCTTTATAGACTATCTAGCTTTACTAATACTATTAAGTGTCTTTTAGATTACTAGTAAAGAGTACTAACTTTTTCTTATAATTATATATATAGCTTAATAGATAATAAATATTTAAAGTCTCTTTTTTAGCTTTTTTATAAATAATATAAAAGTAGCTACTAAAAAGCTACTTATATAGATAAATTCTTTTCTAAGAAAAGATATAAGCTTTTTCTAGAGAACTAAAAGCTCTTTACGTAATATACTATAGAGAGATTTCTATAGTAGTTAAATATTCTTTAGCTTTAGCCTAATTTAATAGTCTATTTTTAGCTTTTAGTAAAGTAGTAACTTTTTTACTTTTTTTAAGTTAAAAAGTAAATAAAACTTTTAATACTACTTTACTAGTAGCGTATATATATCTATATACTTCTTTTTTTATAAAGCTTTATTAATATTTACTACTAATATAGTAAACATCTAATTACTATTTAAAGTACTTATATATTTATAAAGTAGTATAAAAAATAGTATAGTATTTACTTATTAAACTTTTCTCTATAAGATGTTTTTAGTTAATTGTATCCAAATATATATCAAGTAGATAAATATACTTTTTTTTATAGAAACTATTATTATATTATAGTAATCTATTTACTTTTTTACTTAATATATATTCTTATCTAACAATAGATCTTGAATATATATAAGTAATTCTTTTATATTTATATAGCTTAAATAAAAATTAAATAATCTTATTAATCTTTAATAGCTTACTATTTACTTTTTTAACTATTCAAGTTGATATCTAAAAGTACTTTAGATAGTAGTAGTAAAATAACTTTTTATTAACTAGTGTATAGTAGAGATATCTATAGTTAATTAGTATTATAGAATTTACTATCGTAATAGAGCTTAAGTTTATAACTAAGCCTAAGCTATAATAGAATATAGTAGAGGTAAAGAAGCTAAATAAGTAAGCTCTACTAACTAGAGTAAGACTAAACTAAGATAAGATAATAAAGCTAAAGTATTATATACTTAGAATAATAGATAAAAGCTAAGCTTAAGTATACCTTAAGCTTAATAGATAATTAAATCTTTTTATCTACTAAAGAAACTTTATCTAAGCTTAACTACTTCTCTATAATTATAAGCTTAGCTTCTTAAGAATATAGAAAATTCTCTCTATATATTATATTAAACTAGATAAGGCTACTCTTTAACTCTACTCTAAATCTTTAAATCCATAAAACTTCTACTTAGAAATCTTCTTCTTTTATCTTTTAAACTTTTTAAGCTTAATTATATTAGAAGCTATTTTAATAAGAAGCTAAAAGCTTTATATTTAGAACAACTAGTACCTTTAGTTTATTTAGCTTAAAACTTATACATTAAGCTTAAGTATATAGTCTAAAATTAAACTAATAGTATAGCTTTCTTCTACTAAAAACTCTAATCCTTATACCTAAAATAAAAAGTCTAAAGAAATTAAGAATAAAACTATTTTAGAACTACTAGAAGACCTAAAAGAGTTTTAGTAATATATAGTAATTCTCTAAAGCGTAAAGCTTTAAAAGGCTATTTAAAATACTAAAAATTTTAAAATAAAGAAGCTCTATACTTAAGTACAAAATACTATAGCTACTAAGCTCTTTACTTTAGCTATACTTAAGTAAAGTAAGTTTAGTAAAACTGTATTAAAAGAACTTCTAATAATACTCTACTAAAACTATACTCTAATAGAGATAGTAATTAAAAACTAAGTAAAAAAAGAATATAGAGTAATACAAGGTAAAGCTTATTTAGTATTAATAACTCTAATAAACTAGGACTATAAGTAAAAGTTAATATTTCTCAAAGCTTAAGAGCTTAAGCTTCTAGAAGTATTTAGAGATATTACTATTAAGAATTTCTTTAAAGTAGATTAAAAGAAGTATACGCTTAACTAGGCTACGTCTTAATAATAAAACCTTTTTAAAAAAGAGGTTACTAATAATAATATAGAATCTCTTATACTTAAAGAGCTTAGAAGACTATTTAACTCTATTATAAAAGACTAGAGCTTACTTATAAAAGAAGAGATAATTATAGCTCTAATATTTATTAGAGCTTACTCTCTAAATAAGATAAAGAAAATATAGCTACTATAATACTTCTATTTAGAGACTAATAAACTAAAGTATCTATAGAAGATATTAAAGTATAATTAACTAAAGTTAGTACTAATAGATATACTAAAGAAGCTCTCTACTTATTAAAAAAAGAGTATCTAGTCTAAGTTAGCTATAAAGCTTTACTAAGACTTTAAAAAAGCTTTAGTAAAAAAAAGCTAAATAAAAAAAGAATATCTAGAAGATAAAGTACTAAAGTTCTTAATTAATATTTAAGTAGCTTTACTTAATTCTAAGCTTTTTATATATAACTAAATAGAGTATATATAATAATTATCTCTATAGCTTATCTACTATCAGACTATACTATCTTAGATAATAGTAAAGCTCTATACTTTATTAACTATTAAGATTATCTTAAGTTAAAAATATTTAAAAAGATTAATAAAATAGAATATATAGAAGTAAGATCTTAAGCTTATCTAATTAAAAGTTATAGAATATATATCTTTTATAGTATATTATATAATAAAGATAAGAATAAATTAGTAAACTTTACTTTTTTTAATATTATAGTGGTAGAAAGCTTCTACTTAAATATTATATCTAAAGCTTAGCTTAGAGCTTAAAATATTTAGTTTCTTAACTTAAATAGTATACTTAAAATAGAAATACTTAAAAAGAATATAGTAATAGCTAAGCTCTAAAAAAAGTTTAACTTTACTTTTCTTAAATATAAGCTTATCTTATTTTATTATACTATAATAAGTATAATACTCTTACTAAAAACTACTAAATCCTAAAATAATTATCTAAGAAATAATACTAAAGAGCTCTAGTACGCTAAAGTAGATTACCTTAAGCTAAAATCTTTTTAAGCTATAGTAATATAAGCTTAAAATATTTAAATTAAAGAAATAGCTTAAGTAAAATATATTTTCTATACTACTACGTATAGACGTAAGGTAATCTTAAAAAAACTAAAGAAGAAATTACCTTATCTATACTAAAGAATAGTCTAAGACTTATTTAATATACTTTTAGACTAGAATAAAGAGTAGTAAATTCTTATAATTAAAAATAACTATAGTAGAAAGCTCTATAGCTACTCTCTAAAAAGTAAAATATTAGTAGAGGTCTTAGAAGTATTCTAGAGCTTAACTAAAAGATTATCTAATAAGTATAACTAAGCTTAATATTATAAAAATATAATAAGATAATAATATAGCTACTATACTTTAGAAAAGAGAGTTAAGCTACTAAATATAGATTAAAGAAATAGAAAAAGAGCTAGAACTATTCTCTGTCTATACTTATAAACTAAATAGAGCTATAGAAAGAGCTAAATAAAAACTTATTACTAAGTTAATAAAAATGAAACTTAGTATAAATCTATAAGTAAAGCTTTAGTCTAAAATAGTTAATATAGCTATATAGCTTTATAATATAAGTTTTACTAATAGAAAAAATAAGCTATCTTTAAACAAGAAGCTTAATATGAAAATTTACTAATACTTTAAAGATTACTAAGTAGACTTAGTAAAGTACTTTATAGCTAATCTAAGACTTAATTAAAGTAAAGTATATATATATAGATATTAAGCGTACTCTCTGATAAAGAAGCGTAAAGTAGAATATAATTATAAAGAGTTTAAAATTAACTTTTAAGCTTATATAGAATACCTAGTTAGATATAAAGTATCTAAAATTTATTGGATATAGATTCTAGCACTTAATTAAGTAATTATAATAAAAAATATAATATTTAATAAAGAGATATTCTATTAAAAAAAGAAGCTAAAGCTTAATCTTAAAGAAGTAAATAACATAATAGAAGTAATCTATAAGCTAATGGAAGAGAAGAAAGAGTATAATCTTGTTAAAGTTCTTTTAGTAACTAAAAATATAAAAACTAAAAAATGTTTTATAAAAAGTAAGATATAAGATAAGTAAATTCTACGTTTAAATACTTAAGCTCTAGAAAAGAAGAAAAGCTAGCCTTTTTCTTTAGAGCTTAAGCTTAGAGAACTAGTATAATTGGTAGATATAGCTAGCCTTTCTAGAAAAACCTATACTAATTAAACCTCTATAATATAACTTTAGATACCTAAGTAAACTCTAGTTCTAGCTAAAGTATAAATAAAATAGTAAAAAAAGCTTAATAAAAAATTAGATAACTTAAGTTCTATAATCTTAAATAAAGATAGTAACTTTTAAAAAGTATAAATAACTAAAGAGATAAGTTAAGCTATAACTTTGCGTAGATTAAATACCTAAAAATAGAGCTCTATCTATAAAGAGAGTAGATTAAGCTCTAATAGAGCCTTTTATACTAGTAGTAATAATTCTTTAGTACTAACTAAAGCTAATTAATTAAGTAAAAGAAAAGTTATTAAAATAGAAATCTCTTAAGTTTATAGACTAAATATAAGAAGTTAGACTCTTAGATATAATACTAATAATTAGAATAAGCTTAGAGATAGACTAAGAACTAATTTTATAACTATAAACTAGAATAAAATCTACTTAAAAAATAAGATGCTTTAGAAGGCGAGTAAATTACTTTTAAAAACTCTTACTAAGCTTAAACTAATTAAAATAGTAAATATAGTAATAATCCTAGATACTTAATATAAATATAAGCTTAAGAGATAGTAAAAAAAATACTATAGTAATCTCTTAAATATACTAAATAACTAAAAGTAACTATAAAAGTACTTATATAGAGCTTTATTTAAAGAAGCTATAGAAAAAAAATTATAACGCTCTAATAAAAAAATATATAAAAAATATACTTAGATAAGCTTTAGTAAAGATCTCTACTATTAAAATAAGTCTTTAGCTATAAATTTAATAAAAATAGATACTTTATAAAGTATAAAGCTTAAATAGGTATCTAAAGTAATCTATAAAAGCTTAATAGCTTATAATATATCTATACTATAACTCTAGTATCGAAATCTTTTTAGACTATAATAGCTAACGTGGTTTATAAGTGAGTTGGTCACTTAAGTGAGTTGGTTACGCCCTACTAGCGCGTTAACGTTAACACTATAACGCGTTATATCTTAACAACGTAATTATTAATTAACGTATCTTGAATTAGATCTTTAGCTTACTCTTTTTAATATCTAATCGTAACGTGTTTAAAGCTAAAGACGTGCTGTCTCTATCTATAACGTGCCTTAAAGTATAATATCTAATTAACGCGCTAGAAAGCTTCTCTAACGCGACTGCGAGCCGAAAGTAAAACGTCTAAATAAGCTAGAAGAGGAGGCTGTAGTTAAGCGTATTCTTAAAGAGTCTACGCGAGGATTTGCGCCTATAAAGGCTAAGGTTTAAGTAATAGCTAATAAACTACTATATAAGTAGGAGAGTAACCCTACTAGTAAGAACTAGGTTAATAACTTTATTAAGCGAACTCTTAAGCTCTATACGCGCTAGAGCTATCTCTACAATTACTAGCGAGCTATCTACGAAAACCTAGTAGCTATTTAGCGCTGGTTCGACTTGGTCTAGGCGATAAAGTAGAAGTAGGGTATCGTAGATGACGATATCTATAACTTTAACGAGACTAGCTTTATAATAAGTAAGATTTTATTATAGTTAGTTATTATATATAGGCTTAGAGAGATATAGTAAAAAGAAGCGCGTCTAGCTAGGTAACCGTAAGTAGGTTACTATAATCTAAGGCGTAGGCGCGTTAGGTCGCTAGATACTACCCTTTATTATCTTTGTAGGTAAGGTACTTATTAACGTCTAGTTTAAGAACCTACCTACTAACTAGGTACTTAAAGTTAGTTCTAATAGCTAGACGAATAACTAGCTTACTCTTACTTAGTTAGAGCACTTTAATACCTATATAAAGAGCTATACTATAGGTAGATATTAACTACTTATTATTAATAACTATAAGAGCTACTACTCTATTAATTTTTAAGATCTTTATAAGGAGAAGAATATTATTCTTCTCTATATACCTACGTACTTATCTTATCTATTATAGCCTCTTAACGTTACCTACTTCTCGCTATTAAAGCGTAAGTATAGCGATACTATTTTAGGCTTAGTACGCAACTATACCTACTATATTAGTAAGAAAACCTTCCTACTAGCCTTTAAGACTACTTTTAAGTAGTCTATTATAAAAGAGAATATCTAAGCTAGCTTTAGAGGTGCTAGTCTAGTCTTATACGACCTATAGGCTGTGCTATTAAAGCTTAATATAGTAGTATAAATACTAAAATAGTTACTATAATAGATAGCTACTTAGGAGGCGTAGACGCCGCGTAACGCGCGCAAGGTTAAGGCTTAAAGTACTCTTATTTAATAGAGAGTAAAAAACCGCTCTAAGTCTTCTATAAGTTCTCTTAATAAGAAGGTTATATAGCTAAGTAAAGGGGCTTAGTAAATAGTATATAAGATAACGCTTATAAGAGTAGAAGTAGCTACTTTTTAAGAGACTCTAGATATAGTAAATAAGCGTAAGAGCTATAAGTAGCAATACGTAAAGATAGAAGAGACTCTTACTATAGGTAAAGTATAAGAAGTATTAGCTAAATATATAGGTAGTAGTTATAGTAATAGTAAAAGTACGTTAAAGAGAGTACGAGGAGAGAGGCAGTATAGACGTTATAAGTAGACTAGATATAACGCTTATACCTATATAGTTAAGATAGATAGTATAAGTAATAGTAGTAATTCTAATAATTAATTTAGTATATTATAATAGTTTACTAACTATAATAAAAGTCTATAATAACGCGTTAACGTTAACGCGCTAGTAGGGCGTGACTAACTTACTTAGGTAACCAACTCACTTGTGAACTACGTTATAGTAGCTAAGTTTAATCTTAAGATCTATTAGTATAACGTAGATAGAGCTTTTCTTAATATAAATAAGAAAAAGAAAAATAAAGTCTACTACTATCTACTAGATAGCTTTAAATAATTAAAAAAATATATTAAGCTTAAGTAAGTCTTATATAGACTTAAAGACTTACCTCTTCTCTAGTATAATAAGTTCTTAAATACTCTTCTTAAGCTTAGCTTTAAAGCCTTAAAGAAAGAACTATATCTCTTCTACTTATAAAATTATAAAATAATAATATTATTTTATATAGATAATATACTAGTTATCTTTAATTAAGCTTATAAAAAGTAAATAATAAAGCTTATAAAATAGATTAAAAAAGCTATATACTTAAAGATCTAAAACTAATTAAATAGTTCTTAGAGATAAAGATTATATAAGACTATAACAACTATACTATTATACTTCTTTATAACTTCTACCTAAAAAAAATTACTACTAAATATAAGCTTAAAGATAAAAGTTACTTTTTAAAAATACTACTACTAAGTGAAGAACTTAAAAAATATAAAGAATAAGCTTTAAAAAAAGAGATATATACTTACTAAAAAAGAGTTAGATTAGTACTATATACTACTATAATAACCTAACTAGACGTAGTATATATAGTAGTAAAGCTCTTTTAGTATCTAACCAATTTAAGCTTAAACTACTTTACTATAGTAGAGTATACTATTATTTATCTCTATAAAATATACTATAAAGAGATTATAGTTATATAAAAACTTCTTTAGTAAAAAGCTTGTAATAAGTAGAGATATATTATTTATAAATAATTCTAAAATAAAAAGATCTTTATAAGGCTATATAATAATACTCTTTAGAGAGCTAGTAGTATAATAAGTAGAGTACTAAGCTACTATTACTATATTAACTACTAAAGCTAAGCTACTAGTAGTTAAATAAGTTAGTAAAAAGGTATTAGCGCTATAGAGGTTCTTTAAAGAGCTCTCTTTAGATATTAATAAACCTTAGAAAATATTTTATAATAATATATAAATAAGTAAACGTATTACTTAAGAAAATAAATATATATTAACTAAGCTTAGATATATAGATATATAAAATCTCTAGCTTAGATAAAAATATACTAGAGAAATAATAAAAGTAATATATCTCTAAATAAACTAAATACTAGTAGATAGACTTATTAAAAATTTATCTAAATAATAATTTAGAAAGTTTATTAGTATACTAAGGCTTAAATACTATAAAAGTTTAGTAAAGCTAGAAATAAGAGACTAAGATATTATAAAGTAAAAATTATAAAATTAGACCTAAGCTATCTAAATACTCTATAAGTAAAAAGGCTAGAGCTCTTAATAAGTATTAAGTCTAGAAAATAAAATATATAACTTAACGTACAAAACTTAAAAAAAAAGAATACTAAGCTACTTATAAGCTTTTTTAGTATAGTAAGTTTAATACTTAAGATGCTAGTAAGTATAAGCCTAGAGCTTCTTAAGCTTCTTCTTAGATAATATACTAATATCTTTCTAACAATACTTAATTATTATATTAAGATACTTAAGATTTATATTACTAATATTATATAGAGGTCTAGAGAGTCTTAGTTTACTATCTAAATAACTTTTAGTTAGTTTAAAATAGATAAGATCTAGAAAGAGCTTACGTACTAGAATCTATAAAAGATAATAGTCTTAAGTTACTCTATAAAAGATAGCTACTAAAAATAGGTTTAAGCCTATTAGGATTATATTCTTTAATAAGAGTTAGATTCTAAGTAGGAATAGGAGTTAGAGCGCAAATAGTATCTTAAAACTAAGCTTAGTTAGATATACTAACTAGACTAGTTAGAGTTAGGTATAAAAATAAACGTAAAACTAAGAAAACTTAAGCTTACTAGCTATCTTCAAAATCTCTTTATTAAGCTACTAAGAACTAAAAGTTAATTTAAAGTTAGAAAATAAAGCTCTAAGTTATAAATAATAAGTACTATATATAAAGGATAGATTAATAAAGCTTTAGTAAACTAAAGGTCGTAGATCTCTTATATAGTAGAAGCTTTAGACTTATAAGTCTAAGAAGTTATAGCTAAGCTAGACTTAGTTTTACTCTTAGCCTTTATTAAAGCTCTATTTTTATAAGAGTAAGTATGTAAAAGTATATAAGTATTAAAACTAGTCTACTAATTAAACTTACTATTGATTATATATATAATAATATAAAACTTAGTCTTAATCTAGTAATAGACGTCTTTATTAGCTTTAGTATTTAGGGCCTCTAAGAGCGTAAGCGTAGTATCATAAGTAAACTTAAGTTTAAAATAAGTTAGTATACTAAGCTTAAAGAAACTAAAGAATATAATATTAATAGTAACTTATATCTTAATATAAGAGTAATTATTAATCTAATATATAAAGTAGTATAAGTACTTCTTACTAGTTTTTTTATAATAATAGTTACTATAAAATAGCTAGATATAGCTATAGTAAACTAACTAAGTATAATATAGATATATTTTTATTTATATAGTTATAAATATAATATTACTTAACTTAATTAAATAATTAATAAAGAGATCTTTAAATATATTACACTTACTCTTATCTTATTTATTATTAGGCTTATAATCTATAAAAGTAATAGCTTTATCTTTACTTTTATTAAGCTTAGAAGTAGGCTTATTATCTAAAAAGGTACTTTAACTACTAAACTTATAAGTAATAAGCTTAAGTATAATATCAATATCTATATAATTATTATTATTACTAATAAAATAAATAGACTATCTTTTTATACCTATCTTCTTATAATTAAGTATAAAAGAAGTAAAGACTAAAGCCTTAGACCTTAGCTTTATAAAAATATAGATCTATAGACTTTTATAACTATAAAAGCTTAATAGTCTAGAAAGTATTAAGAATAAGTATATAGATAGCTTAATAAAGTTATTTTTAGCTTAGGCTTATAATTAAGTTTATAAGTAGTAGAGATCTAAGTTTAACTAATTACTAAAAAGTAAAGTTATACATAAGAGCTTAGTAGACTTTAGAGATTTTAATAGAGTATTAAGAGTATTAAGCTTATTAGAGAAACTATTTTAAAATAAATCTTTACTTAAAGATATAGTTAGCTTAATTAAGATTAACTAGTAAACCTAAATAGAATTAACTTATAACTACTATTAAATTTAACTAAAACAATCTAGACTAATATACTACTAGTTAATAAAAAAGAAGCTCTACTAGTTATATACTTCTAAATAATAACTATATTATCTAAATTATTCTTAGACTTAGAGTTACTTAACTTAACTATAATATTATTCTTAGTATATATCCAAAGCTTCTAATAAATTAACTTAACTATTTATAAATAAGAAAGAAAAAAAAACTTATAGTAGAGTCTTAAGAAAGCTACTAGACCTTATTAGACACTTTTTATACTCTATTTAGATAACCTCTAAAAAAGAATATAGAAGTAGTTCCCTTTTAAGTAGGTAAAGCTAGAATAACTAGAGTAGTAAACTTAGAAGTCTAAATATTATTATAAAAAAGCCTATAAGAATAAACTAAAAGAGTTATATCTTTATTAGTAATAATTTATTTAGTTTTAGTTAAAGATAGATATTAAGCTAAAGTAAAAAAAGTTAGAGTTTAAGTAATCTAAAGATAGAGTAAAAAAGTTTTACGTAGTTAGTTTAAAAGCTCTTCTATATAAGGATAAATAAAAGCCTTAAGTTAAAAGAATAATAGAGATAAAAACTAAAAATAAAAAGTATTACTAGAGACTATTAAGTAGAGCTTACTAAAAGACTAAAACTAAGAGATACTCTTTATAGGCTTAGATAGATATAGGTCTATATAAGTAGTTTAGAGAGGCTTAGCCTAAGAGCGCTTTACTAAAGTTAATATTAGAGATAAGACTTTATACTTAGAAGGGTAAGATATACTTAATTAAGAAGACTTACTAAGCTTATTAGTAAGTATAGTATATAAATTATCTAAGGCTAATAAGACTAACTTCTTATTATTATTACTTTAACATAAGATACGTAACTAAGTAGACTTATTTTACTAGTAAAAAAAAACTAAGTATAAAATATTTATATAAAAAAACTCTCTTTTCTTATAAAGAGCTATTAAGTAAGTTCTTAGTAATAAAGTTCTACTAACTTATTAAGTATAAGAGAGTAAGAACTAAAACTTTTTACTAAAGTAATCTAAACTAGTATTATTATTAGAGTTAGTATTAGCTATAGTAAGACTAAGCGTTCTAAGTTTAGTAAGCTTATTTTTATTAGTAAAGTAGAGAGACCTAAATATATTAGCTAAGTTAATAGTAATATACTCTACTATAATAATAAAGTAAAGCTAAAGATAATTATTATTAGTAAAGCTTATTAGTTAAAATAATACATCTTACTTATCTACTAAAGATAATAAAAGCCTCTAATAAGCCTAGAGAACTTAGAATAAGCTATAAAATAAATAGAAGATCTAGAATAAAGCTATAACTACTATAGAACTCTTAGATAGACTATTAAAGTATAGTTAAGTATAAAAAGATTAGTATTATAGTAATAGTAAAGCGCTATACTAAAAGTATTATTATAGTATAGTATAAGCGTACTAGTACGTAACTAAGTAAATAGATATAAAAATAATAATAATATATAGCTTACTACTACTACTACTTCTAATTAAATAAAAAAGTATAAGCCTTCTTATTTAGAGAGGATATTATAGTAGATCTTAAGTTTATAACTAAGTTTAAGCTATAATAGAATATAGTAAAGATTAAAAAGCTAAATAAGTAAGCTCTACTAACTAGAGTAAGACTAAACTAAGATAAAATAATAGAGCTAAAGTATTATATATCTAAAATAGTAGATAAAAGCTAAGCTTAAGTATACTTTAAGCTTAATAGATAATTAAATTCTTTTATCTACTAAATAACTTTATCTAAGCTTAACTACTTCTCTATACTTTCTATAGAACTTTTTTTAGTTTTTATACTTTTAGTTACTAAGAGAAGCTTAAGAGAATTATACTTTTTCTTTTTTTCTATTAGCTTATAGATTACTACTACTATCTTATTTACTTTTCTAAGATTAAGCTTTAGATTCTTTTATTAATAAAATATCTTTTTATTAAACGTTATAGTTCTTATTATTATTACTTAATGAAGAGCTAAAAACTTATATTTAATAAATAGTAGACGCTTTATATCTAACTAAGTATTTAATTTAAGCTTAAAAAATAAGTTTAAACTTTTTGTAATTCTAATCTACTTTTATACTTTTATATTAAGAAGTATACTTAATATCTATATATATATAGATTATAATTATTAGATTTGAAATTAACTATAAAATATTTTTCTAAGATTACTTAGTTAACTTTAAGATATTAGTAAATCTATATATTAAGCCTCTTATTTAGAGAAAGCTTACTCTCCTTATTAGTAGAACTTATATTATATAGCTATATAGCTATATTAACTATTTTAGGCTAGAGCTTTACTAGTAGATTTATACTAAGTCTTATTTTTATTAACTTTATAATAAGTTTCTATTTAGCTTTTACTATAGCGTTATTGAGTTTATAAGTATAAAGAAAGAATAGTTTTAGTTTTATTTCTATTTCTTTAACTTATATTTAGTAGCTTAACTTTCTTTTTAAAAGTATAGAAGCTATATAATTATCTTATTATATCTTTATAATATTACGCTTCTACTAATAAGATAACTTTTTAAATAAGCTCTAGAATACTCTTAAGAGCCTAACTAATATTTTAGTTTTTAGATAGTTACTATAAAGCTCTCTACTATAGTTATCTTTGATTATTAGAATCTACTACTTTCTATTCTAATCTAGAAGTATATTAAATAAGTCTTAGACTATTCTCTATTATAGATAAAATTATTTCTTTTTTAGTTTTTTAAGATTACTTAATATCTATATATAGTAGCGTAGAGAATCTATTTTAATAAGACTAATTTTATAATATAAATATTTTAGATCTATATTATTAGAGCTTAGAGAGATTTTAATCTTAAATACTTTACTATAGTATACTAGATCTCTTTAGTAGTATCTTTAGGATAATTATATTATAATTTAATAGTTTTTAGTAAAAGTATAATACTTCTTATAGTATAAAAAGATAATATAGGCTTATATTTAAGAATGATAAAGTTAAACTCTCTTTAAAGCTTAGCTATTATTATATTCTTTTTAAGTATCTTAATCTTAAGTATACTATCTATACTAAGCAACTAAAGATCTTAAGCTCTAAGCTAAGCTTTATATATAATATTTAAGTAGAAGGTTTTTACTACTATAATATTAAAAAAAGTAAGATTTATTAACTTATTTTTATCTCTATTATATAGTATACTATAAAGAATATAACGTTATTTATAAGCGAGTAAGCACTCTAAGTGAGCGAGTACCTCCCTACTAGCGCGTTAACGTTAATATAACAACGCGTTATGTCTTAACTACGTAGGTCTTAAATAACCTATAATTAATTAGATTTTTAACTTACTCTCTTTAATATTAATTCCTAACGTATTTAGAGTATAAAGTATGCTGCTAAAGTCTATAATGTCCCTTAAATAACTTTATCTTATTAACGCGCTAGAAGACGCTTCTAACGCGACTACGAGGCGAATTTAAAGCGCCTAAATAAGCTAAAAGAGAAGGCTATAGTTAAGCGTATTCTTAAAGAGTCTACGCGAGGATTTGTACTTATAAAGGCGGACGTTTAAGTAATAACTAGCTAATAAACTATTACATAAGTAGAAGAGTAACTCTACTAGTAAGAACTAGGTTAATAACTTTGTTAAGCAAACTCCTAAGCTCTATACGCGCTAGAGCTATCCTTATAATTACTAGCGAGCCGTCTATAATAACCTAGTAGCTATCTAGCGCTAGTTTAACTTAGTCTAGAGAATAAAGTAGAAGTAGGGTATTATAGACGATAATATCTATAACTTTAACGAGACTAGCTTTATAATAGGTAAGATTTTATTATAGTTAGTTATTATAGGCTTAGAGGGATATAGTAAAAAGAAGTAGATATAGCTAGGTAATTATAAGTAGGTTACTATAATCTAAGGCGTAGGCGCGTTAGGTCGCTAGATACTACTCTTTATTATCTTTATAGGTAAGGTACTTATTAACGTCTAGTTTAAGAATTTACCTACTAACTAGGTTCTTAAAGTTAGTCCTAATAGCTAGACGAATAACTAGCTTACTCTTGCCTAGCTAGAGTACTTTAATACCTATATAAAAAGGCATACTATAGATAGGTATTAACTACTAATTATTAATAGCTATAAAAGCTACTACTCTATTAAATTTTAAGATCTTTATAAAGAGAAGAATATTATTCTTCTCTATATACCTACGTACTCGTCTTACCTATTATAGCCTCTTAACGTTACCTACTTCTCGCCGTTAAAGCGTAAGTATAGCAACGCTATTTTAGGCTTAGCACGTAACTATACTTACTATATTAGTAAGGAGACCTTCTTACTAGCCTTTAAGGCTACTTTTAAGCAGTCTATTATAAAGGAGAATATCTAAGCTAGCTTTAGAGGCGCTAGTCTAGTCCTATATAACCTATAGGCTATACTATTTAAGCTTAATATAGTAGTATAGACACCTATATAATTACTATAATAGGTAGCTATCTAGTAGAGGTAGACACTACGTAACGCGCGCGAAGTTAAGGCTTAAATTAGTCTTATTTAAGAGAGCATAAGAAAGCGCTATAGGTCTTCTACTAATTTACTTACTAAGTAGATCGCATAGCTAAGTAAGAAGGCCTAGTAAATAGTATATAAAATAACGCTTATAATAGAGAAAATAGGTACGCTTTAAGTAGTTTTTAATAAGTTAAATAAGCGTAAGAGCTATAAGCGGCGATACGTACAGATAGAAGAGACTTTTACTATAAGTAAAGTATAAGAAGTATTAGCTAAATAAGTAGATAGTAGTTATAGTAATAGTAAAAGTACGTTAAAGAGGGTACGTAGAGAGAGGTAGTATGGGCGTTATAAGTAGACTAGATATAACGCTCGTACTTATACTGTTAAGATAGATAGTATAAGTAATAGTAGCGATTCTAATAATTAATATAGTATATCGCAATAGTTTATTAACTATAGTAAAAAGCTATAATAACGTGTTAATATTAACGCGCTGGTGAGGAGGTACTCGCTCGCTTAGGGTGCTTGCTCGCTTATAAACAACGTTATATTTTATAACTTTTAATTAAAAAAGCTTAAGATTTTATTTTTATATATTTTATTTTTTTAGTCTTTTTAAATATCTTTAGCTTAAGATAATCTTAATAGTTTATAAAATATAAAGTTCTACTATTATTTAAAATAACATAGTCTGATAGTAAATAAGCTATAACATAGTTTATAAGTAAGTAGATACTTTAAGTATATAAATAGCTCTTAAATAGCTTATTAATATTAATATATAATTATAGTTTTTAATTATAGTTAATAAAGTATGATAATATACTAAATAAACTATTAGAATTACTACTATTACTTATACTATCTATCTTTACTATATAGATATAAGTATTATATTTAGTCTACTTATCATATCTATACTACTACTTTTCTTATATCTTTTTTAATATACTTTTACTATTACTATAACTACTATTTACTTTTTTAGCTAATATTTTTTATACTTTTATTATAGTATAAGTCTTTTCTATATATATATATTACTACTTATAGCTTTTATACTTATTTACTATATTTAAAGTCTTTTTTATAGTAGCTACTTTCTCTTTTATAAGTATTATCTTATATACTATTTAGTAAGCTTTTTTACTTAGCTATATAATCTTTTTATTAAGAGAACTTATAGAAGATCTAGAGTATTTTTTACTTTCTATTAAGTAAAAGTACTTTAAGTCTTAACTTTACGCGCGTTATATACTATCTATACTTTCTAGATAGCTATTTATTATAGTAATTATCTTAGTATCTATACTACTATATTAAGCTTTAATAGTATAGTATATAGGTTATATAAAACTAGACTAGTATCTTTAAAGCTAGCTTAGTTATTCTTTTTTATAATAGACTACTAAAAAGTAGCTTTAAAGGCTAGTAAGAAGGTTTTCTTACTAATATAGTTAGTATAGTTACGTACTTAATCTCAAATAGTATTACTATACTTACGTTTTAATAGTAAAAAGAAGATAATATTTAAAGACTATAATAATTAAGATAAGTATATAAGTATATAGAGAATGATAATATTTTTCTTCTTATAAAGATCTTTAAATTTAACTAAGTAATAACTTTTATAACTATTAATAATAAGTAGTTAATATTTATTTATAGTAAAGCTCTCTATATAGATAATAAAGTACTTTAACTAAGTAAGACTAAGCTAGTTATTCATCTAGCTATTAGAATTAACTTTAAGAACTTAGTTAGTAGATAGATTTTTAAACTAGATATTAATAAGTATCTTACTTATAAAGATAATAAAGAGTAGTATTTAGTAATCTTACGCGCTTATATCTTAGATTATAGTTATCTACTTATAGTTATCTAGCTAGATATACTTTTTTTTACTATATCTTTCTAAGCTTATAAAAAGTAACTATAATAAAATCTTACTTATTATAAAGCTAGTCTTATTAAAGTTATAGATATTATTATTTATAATACTTTCCTTCTACTTTAGTATTTAAACTAAGTTAAACTAGTACTAAATAGCTACTAAATTCTTATAGGTAGCTTACTAGTAATTATAGAGATAGCTCTAGCGCGTATAGAGCTTAAGAGTTTACTTAATAAAGTTATTACCTTAGTTTTTATTAATAGAGTTACTAGTATACTTCTTTAGTAGTTTATTAGCTGTTACTTAAACGTTAGACTTAATAGATAGAAATCTTTTTATAGACTTATTAAGAATATATTTAACTATAGCAATCTCTTTTAGCTTATTTAGACGCTTTAAGTTTAGTTTATAGTTACGTTAGAAGCGCTCTCTAGCGCGTGATTATTAAATTATAATTTAAAAAATATTATATATCTCTATAGTACGCTTTATACTTTAAATAAGTTAAGATTAAATATTAAAAAAAGTAAGTTAAATATTAGATTTATAATAATTTAATTAAAAGCTACGTTATAAAGATATAATACGTTATAGTTTTAACGTTAACTAGCTATTAGAGAGCCATTTACTTACTTAAAGTATCTACTTAGTTATAAGCTATATTAGAAATAATTATTATATATACTTTATTTAGTCATATAAAAAGCTTAGAATTAAGCAAAGCTACTTAAATATTAATTAAGAACTTTTATATTTTATCTTCTTGATATTTTTTCTTTATCTAGTTTTTTTTTACTAGAGCTTTTCTTAAGCCTTAGTAAAGCTTTATAGCTAACTTAGACTATATACTTCTTATTAATAAGTAGAGAGCTTTATTAATATATTTATTAGTACTAACTTTAGTAAATTATATCTTAATTTCTTTTATAGATAGTTTAGCTTATTAGTTTATTAATAAAGATATTATAGTATCTATAGTTTTTTTCTTTTATTTAGAGAGTAAGCTTTGGTAAATATTATAGCTATAATGATCTCTCTCTTTATATATAAGCTTATTTATTTTATAATAAAGTTAAATAGTTATTTAAGCTGTTTAAATATAAAAGATTCCATAATATTTCTAGTAACTTCTTTTTTAAGAAAGTTTTATCATTAAGATATAGTCTAGTTAGATATATATTTTTTCTAATTACTTTAATAAAATTATTAATGGTAATATCTCTGGATACTTCTAAAAGCTTAATCTTTTAGGCTTTAAAAAATACTAAACTTCATTTATTGTACTAGTTTTTTAGAGTAATTAATTTTAAGTAAACTTAACTTAGTATTACTCTATATTCTTTATAAACTTTGATTTTAATTACTATTTCTATTAAAGTATAATTTTAGTAGAGTATTTTTAAAAGTTTATTAAATAAAGTTTTATTAGAATTACTTTACTTAAGTATAGCTAAGAAAAGAGGCTTAGAAGCTATAGTATTTTATATCTAGGTAAAGAGCTTTTTTATGTTAGAATTTTTAGTATTTTAAACATCTTTTTAAAGCTTTATACTATAGAGAATTACTAAATATAACTAAAACTTCTTTATATCTTTTTTTAAGTCTATAATAGTCTTATTATTAGTTTTTCTACACATCTAATTTTAAATATAAAGATTAGAGTTTTAAGTAGAAAAGAACTATATTATAAGTTTGATTTTAAACTATATACTTAAGCTTAATATATAAGTCTTAAGCTAAATAAACTAAAGGTACTAGTTATTTTATATAGAAAGCTCTTAGCTTTCTATGAATATAGCTTCTAATAAAGTTAAGCTTAAAGAGTTTGAAAAATAAAAAAAAAAGATTTTTAAGTAGAAGTTTTATAGATTTTAAGATTTAAAGTAGAGTTAAAAAGTAGCTTTATCTAGCTTAATAGAATATATTAAGAGAATCTTTTATATTTCTTGAAAGCTAAGCTTATAACTATAGAGAAGTAATTAAACTTAGATAAAGTTACTTTTATAAATAAAAAGATAAAATTATCTATTAAGCTTAAGATATACTTAAGCTTATTTTTTATCTATTATCTTAGATATATAACACTTTAGCTCTATTATCTTATTTTTATTTAGTTTTAGTTTAGTTAGTAAAGTTTACTTATTTATCTTTTTTATCTCTACTATATTCTATTATAGCTTAAGTTTAGTTATTAACTTAATCTTTACTATAATATAACTTATATCTCAATATAAAAGTAATTTTGAATCTTATATATAAAGTAGTATAAGTACTCTTTACTAGTCTTCTTAATATAATAGTTATTATAAAATAGCTAAGTATATCTAAAGTAAACTAACTAAGTATACTATAGATAAATCTCTATATATATAGTTATATATATAATATTATTTAATGTAATTAAATATTTAATAAAAGAATAATTTAACGTCCTACTCTTATGTTTATTTTTCTTATTATTAAGCTTATAATCTATTAAAGTAATAACCTTATCTTTATTTTTATCAAGCTTAACAGTAGACTTAATATCTAAGAAAATATTTTAACCACTAGACTTATAAGTAATAAGCTTAGATATAGTATTAATATCTATATTACTATTATTGTTATTAATAAAATTAATAAACAATTTATTTATATCTATCTTTTTATAGTTAAGTATAAAAAAAGTAAAAGGTAAAGCTTTAGATATTAGCTTTATAAAAATATAAATCTCTAGAGTTTTATAATTATTAGAGTCTAATAGTCTAAAAGATATTTAAATAAATATATAAATAGCTTAACTAAGTTATTTTTAGTTTCAGTATATAATGAAGTTCTTAAGTAATAGAGATCTAAGTTTAAATAGTTACTAGAAAGTAAAGTTATATATAAAGCTTAGTAGACTTTGAAAGTTTTGATAAAGTATTAGAAGTATTAAGCTTATTAAAGAAGCTATTATAAAATAAATCTTTATTAAAAGATGTAGTTAGCTTAATTAGAATTAACTTATAAAACTAAGTAAAATAAACTTATAACTACTATAAAATTAAACTAGAATAATTTAAACTAATATACTACTAATGAAGAAAAAAGAAGCTTTATTAATTATATACTTTTGAATAATAACTATATTATTTAAATTATTCTTAAGCTTAGAGTTGTTTAACTTAAGTAAAATATTATACTTAGTAGATATATAAAGCTTTTAATAAATTCAACTAACTATTTATAGATAAGAAAAAAAAAATTTATAGTAGAAGTTTAAGTACACTACTAAATACTAGTAAAGAAGTTTATTACTCTATTTAAATAATACTTAAAAAAAATAATATAGTTTATAAGCGAGTAGAAACTCTAAGTAACTAGCTAGCTCTTTAATAGCTTATTAACGTTAATACGTACTTATAGTTTTTTATTATTATTGATAAACTATTATAATATATAAAATTAACTATTAGAATTACTACTATTACTTATACTATCTATTTTAACTATATAAGTATAAGTGTTATATCTTATCTACTTATAACGCCTATACTATTACTTTTTTTATACTCTTTTTAATATATATTTACTATTACTATAACTACTATATATTTATTTAGCTAATACTTCATTTACTTAACTTAATGCAAAAGTCTTTTCTATTTATATATATTACTACTTATAGCTTTTATCCTTATTTACTATATCTAGAGTCTTTTAAAGAGTAGCTACTTTCTGTTTTATAAGCGTTATCCTGTATACTATTTACTAAGCTTCTTTACTTAGCTATATAACCTTTTTGTTAAGAGAACTTATAAAAGACTTAAAGTAGTTTCTTACCTTTTATTAAATAAAAGTATTTTGAGTCTTAATTTTATATATAGAGAGGTAACATAGAAAAAACGTGTTATAAAAAGTTCTAGTTTTTAAACTAGTATAACCAGCTGAATATTTGAGCTATTCCTTAACGGGCTAGCTCATTTTAAAGCCAAGAGGCTCTAGTTTTGTCTGGATAGGCCTAGTGCCTGCTTAGTCAGCCTGGCTAAGTCACAAAATACCTATAAAGTAGAGCTATTAAAAAACGCTAACTTTATGTTAAATTTTCTTAGTTATTAGAGTTTCTTTTATCTTTGAAATAATATATAGTATAAAGTAGGTCTTAAAGATTATTAATCTAGAGTTTTAAGTTCTTTTATAGAGAGATAAAAAAGATAAACCTTATTTAAATATAAACTGTTTTTCATTAATAATTAAGTAATAATAGCTACTAATACTTAGTATACTAGCCTTTAGCTTCTATTACCTGCCTATAACGGCTAGGTAAAGATAAAATACAGTTATCTATTGCCTGTTGTGGAATAGCTTACCACTCTTCTAAAATCGCTTGTTTAAACGTTTCAACGCTCTCTTTATTAAGCCTAACACCTAAAGAACCTATTTTTCTTTTATTTAATCGTTCTTTAAGTAAGCTCTAAACGTTTTCTATAGGGTTTAAATCTGGGCTATAAGGAGGGTGTAGATAAAGCTTAATTTTATTTCTTTTAAACCAGCTTAAAACGTTATTAGTTTTATGAGTTTTAGAGTTATCTTGCTGAAATTGCCAACCTAGATAGCTATTAGTATCTATTATAAGTTATATTAATTAGAATATTGATAACTATTATAGTTATCAAAGTAGAAATTAAACAAAGTAAAGAAAAACTTAATTAAACTAACTACGTTTTATATTTGGCTTTACTTGAGGTATTAGAGCTTGTCTAATGTAACGATGATTATTCTAATTAATAGTAATTTCTAGCGTTTTAATTACTATTAAATCAGATCTACTACCGATCTAAATAGCTCCCCAAACTTAAATAGTAATATCGCGGCCTATATCTTTATTAGTAAGCTAGATAAAAAAATCTAAAATTATAGAAAAAAACTAGATATTTAATAGAATAAATTAGCCTATTAGGATTTTTTTTAAACTTACTTGCATTAGCTGTAGAAACGTATTTCTTGCCAAGGTTGAATCTTTGCCTTGTTCTAACAAATTCGCTTCTAGAACCGTGCCCACGTTGTATTGCTGACTTATCAGAAAATATAATTTTATTAAAATTAATATTTTCTAGCTCCTTAACTCTTTCTTTACCGTATTTAAGACGATTTTTAGCTTTAAAATCGTTTAAAATAGCTTTTTTTTTTTAGTAACGTTATAATAATAACCTTCCGCTTTTAAAAGACGTTATAAGCTTCTAACTAATATATCTAGATTATTTTTAGCTAATAATCCCTTATTTTGTTTTTTCGGGCTTCTAGTTAAGTCTCTATTAATAGCTCTTTTTGCTCTAGAAGTTACTTTAAAAACCTTAGTTTTTTTAGCTATAATAGGCGGGTTTTTTAGCTTTTTTTTTTTTACTCGACTAATAGCATTATAAATAGATTTAGAAGGTTGATTTAATATATTAATAATATCCTTAGTAGAAATATTTACGTTTAATAAACGATTAACTTTAGATTTAAAATTCAAAAATTTTATAGCTATTTTAAGGATTTAGAGGTTTAAAATTTCTTACTAGAAAGATTAAAATATATACTTTAAGCTTACTTAGCTAGATTAGTAATTCTGCTCACCTAAGATTCCTATTTTTTTTTCTTAATTTTTTCTCTAATTAAATAAGTAATAACCTATAGCTAAAAATGTAGTCACGTGATCTCTATATATAGATCTATAATATTTTCTTTTTCTAGGTAATTTTATACGTCTAATAAAGAGATTTTAAAGCTTAAAGTTAGCATTTTTTAATAGCTCTACTTTATATCTATTTTGTGACTTAGGCGTGCTGACTAAGCGGGCACTAGGCCTATCCAGGCAAAACTAGAGCCTCTTGGCTTTAAAATGAGCTAGCCCGTTAAGGAATAGCTTAAATATTTAGCTAGTTATACTAGTTTAAAAACTGGAACTTTTTATAACACGTTTTTGTCATGTCACCCCTCTGTATATTATTTATAAATAATCTTAAAATAAAAAGTTTTTATAAAGCTATATAATGACACTCTTTAGAAAGCAAATAATATAGTAAGTAAAACGCTAAGCTACTATTACTATATTAACTACTAAAGCTAAGCTACTAGTAGTTAAATAAGTTAGTAAAGAGATATTAGCGCTATAGAGATTTTTTAATAAGCTCTCTTTAGATATTTATAAACTCTAAGAAATATTTTATAATAATATTTAAATAATTAAACTTATTATCTAAAAATATAAATATATATTAACTAAGCTTAGATATATAAATATAAAAAATCTTTAACTTAGATAGAAATATACTAGAGAAATATTAAAAGTAATATATCTCTAAATAAGCTAAATACTAGTAGATAAGCTTAATAAAAATCTACTTAAATAATAATTTAAAAAGTTTATTAGTATATTAAAGCTTATAGACTATATAAGCTTAGTAAAGCTAGAAATAAAAAACTAAAATATTATAAAGTAAAAATTATAAAATTAGATCTAAGCTATTTAGATACTCTATAAGTAAGAAAGCTAGAGCTTTTAATAAGTATTAAGTTTCAAAAATAAAATATATAACTTATTATATAGAACTTGAAAAAAAAAAGTACTAAGCTGCTTATAAGCCTTCTTAGTATAGTAAGCCTAATACTTAAGATACTAATAAGTATAAGCTTAGAGCTTTTTAAGCTTCTTCTTAGATAATATACTAATATCTTTTTAGAAATATTTAATTATTATATTAGATCTTTAAGATCTTAATTACTAATATTATATAAGAGTCTAGAAAGTCTTAGTCTACTATCTAAATAACTCTTAGTTAGTTTAAACTAAGTAAGATCTAAAAAAAGCTTATATACTAAGATTTATAAAAGATAATAGTTCTAAGTTACTTTATAAGAAATAACTACTAGAAATAAGCTTAAACTTATCAAAATTATAATTTTTAATAGAAGTTAAATTCTAAGTAGAAATAGAAGTTAGAGCGTAAATAGTATCTTAAGACTAAGCTTAATTAGATATATTAATTAGACTAGTTAGAGTTAAGTATAAAAATAAATATAAAACTAAGAAAACTTAAGCTTACTAGCTATCTTAAAGATCTTTTTATTAAGCTAATAAAATCTAAAAGTTAATTTAAAATTAAAAAATAAAGCCCTAAGTTATAAATAATAAGTACTATATATAAAGAATAGATAAATAAAGCTTTAGTAGACTAAATATTTTTAGTTTCTTATATAGTAAAAGCTTTAGACTTATAAGCTTAAAAAGTTATAGCTAAGCTAAACTTAGTTTTACTTTTAGCTTATATTTAAGTTTTATTTTTATAAAAGTAAGTAGTTAAAAGTATATAAGTATTAAAACTAGTCTATTAGACAAACTTACTATTAATTATATATATAATAATATTGAACTTAGTCTTAATTTTGTAATAAATATTCTTATTAGCTTTTATACTTATAGCTTTTAAGAGTATAAGTATAGTATTATAAATAACCTTAAGCTTGAAATAAGTTAGTATACTAAGCTTAAAAAAACTAAAGAATATAATATTAATAATAACTTATATTTTAACGTAAGAGTAATTATTAATCTAATATATAAAGTAGTATAAATACTTTTTAGTAGTCTTTTAATTATAATAGTTACTATAAAATAGCTAGATATAGCTATAATAAACTAACTAAGTATAGTATAAATATATCTTAATATATAGAGTTATATATATAATATTATTTAACTTAATTAAATAATTCATAGAAAGATCTTTAGATACTTTACTTTTATCTTTATTTTTCTTATAATTAAGCTTATAATCTATAGAGGTAATAGCTTTACCTTTACTTTTATTAAGCTTAGAAGCAGGCTCAATATCTAAGAAAGTACTCTAACTACTAGACTTATAAGTAATAAGCTTAGGTATAATATTAATATCTATATAATTATTATTATTACTAATAAAATAAATAAACTATCTATCTATACTTATTTTTTTATAATTAAGTATAAAAACAGTAAAGACTAAAGCTTTAGATCTTAGCTATATAAAAATATAGACTTATAAGCTCTTATAACTATAGAAGCTTAATAGTCTAGAAAATATTTAGAATAATTATATAAGTAGCTTAATAAAGTTATTTCTAGCTTAAGCTTATAATTAAATCTTTAAATAGTAGAGATCGAAGTTTAATTAGTTACTAGAAAGTAAACTTATATATAAAAGCTTAGTAGACTTTAGAGGTTTTAATAGAGTATTAGAAGTATTAACTTTATTAAAAAAACTATTATGAAATATATTTTTACTTAAAGATATAGTTAGGCTAATTAGGATTAACCATTAAAACTAAGTAAAAAAAACTTATAACTACTATTAAATTTAACTAGAATGATTTAGACTAATATACTACTAGTTAATAAAAAAGAAGCTCTACTAGTTATATACTTCTAAATAATAACTATATTATTTAAGTTATTCTTAAGCTTAGAAATACTTAACTTAACTATAATATTATCTTTAGTAGACGTCTAAAGCTTTTAATAAATTAACTTAACTATTAATAAATAAGAAAGAAAGTAAAACTTATAGTAAAAGCTTAAGAAAGCTTCTATATCTTAGTAAAGACTTTTAATACTCTATCTAAATAATACTTAAAAAAGAATATAAAAGTAGTTTTTTCTTAAGTAAGTAAAGCTAGAATAACTAAAGTAGTAAACTAAGAAGCTTAAATACTATTATAAAAAAGCTTATAAGAATAAACTAAAAAAGTTATACTCTTACTAGTAATAGTTTATTTAGTCTTAGTTAAAGATAAATCTTAAGCTAAAATTAAAGAAGCTAAAGTCTAAGTAATCTAAAAATAAAGTAGAAAAGTCTCATATAGTTAGTTTAAGAGCTCTACTATATAAAAATAACTAAAAGCTTTAAGTTAAGAAAATAATAGAGATAAAAACTAAAGATAAAGAGTATTACTAGAAGCTATTAAGTAAAGCTTACTAAAGAACTAGAACTAAAAGATACTTTTTATAAACTTAGATAGATATAAGTCTATATATGTAGTCTAAAAAAACTTAGTTTAAAGATACTTTACTAGAGTAGATATTAAAAATAAAACTTTATACTTAGAAAGATAAATATACTTAATTAAAAAGACTTAATAAACTTATTAGTAGATAAAAATAAAAATAAGTTTAATACTACTAAAGGCTTTATATTACTATAAGTTTTTAAGTATAAGCTACTAGACTAAAATAACTTACTTTCTTTACTAGTAAGTATTAACTATAAAGTATCTAACTAAGAAGACTTACTAAGCTTATTAGTAAGTATATAGTATAAAATATCTAAAGCTAATAAAACTAACTTTTTATTATTATTACTCTAATATAAAATATATAACCAAGTAGACTTATTCTATTAGTAAAAAGAAACTAAGTATAAAGTACTTATATAAAAAGACTCTCTTCTTATAAAAAGCTATTAAGTAAGTTCTTAGTAATAAAGCTCTACTAACTTATTAAGTATAAGAGAGTAAGAACTAAAACTTTTTACTAAAGTAACTTAAACTAGTATTATAATCAGAGTTAGTATTAGCTATAGTAAAATTAAGCGCTTTTAGCTTAGTAAGCTTATTTTTATTAGTAAAGTAAAGAAGTCTAAATATATTAGGTAAGTTAATAGTAATACGCTCTACTATAATAATAAAGTAAAGCTAAAGATAATTATTATTAGTAAAGCTTATTAGTTAAAATAGTAAATATTACTTACTTACTAAAGATAATAAGAGCCTATAATAAGCTTAAAGGTCTTAGAGTAAGCTATAAAATAAATAAAAGGTCTAAAATAAAGCTATAACTACTATAGAACTCTTAAATAGGCTATTAAGGTATAGTTAAGTATAGAAAAGTTAGTATTATAGTAATAGTAGAGCGCTATACTAAAAGTATTATTATAGTATAGTAAAAGCGTACTAGTACGTAACTAAGTAAATAGATATTAAAATAATAATAATATATAGCTTACTACTACTACTACTTTTAATTAAATAAAAAAGTATAAGCCTATCTATCTAAAGAGTATATTATAGTAGAGCTTAAGTTTATAACTAAGCCTAAGCTATAATAGAATATAGTAGAGATAAAAAAGCTAAATAAGTAAGCTCTGCTAACTAGACTAAGGCTAAACTAAGATAAGATAATAGAGCTAGAGTATTATATACCTAGGACTATAAATAAAAGCTAAGCTTAAGTACATCGTGAGCTCAACAGACAATTCAATCCTTTTGTCCACTGAAGTAACTTTATCTGAGCTTGACCACTCCTCCACACAATGTAAATTCGTAATGACGCCAATACCGCGTACAATGCAGTTATGAACATTAAAAAAATCAGTAATTCTAAATTTAGTAATCCTTCTAGTAGTTGTAAAGATTCCATAGCGCGAGCCGTGCTAGCTTTTGCTGTGATTCAGGCTGACGTTGGATGCGGTTTTTGTCCCGATATTTTACGTTCCCCAAGAGGACGACGACAACCAAGCATACAAGCGGCTTGATTAGACGTGGCAGATATATTTTGCAGCTGACTCGGAATGGATACACCCTGATTCAAATCTATTGGTGTTTTGCAATTACAGAAAGATAGGCTTTTCCCATCTCCTCTCTTCCATTATAATGCTTTTCTTTCGGCCCAGTCTACAGCGGAAAAATGGGAGCGGTGTATCTTTACAAGATGCTCCGAATAGTCCTATCTTGGACACATGCGTTTGTATATTAAGAAATTGACTGACTCGACATTTGTCACTTTGACAGAGACTCCTGCAAGTTCCGTCATAGGTAGCAGACAGCAACAAACACAATGTTGTCAATAGTGAACTGTGTTCAAGCACTACGTGTGTAGCGGCCCGCAGGCATGGCGGCTGTTCTGGACACAAACGAGCAATGGTTATTCAGTCTCGTGTGTTTTTGCATGTACATACTGACTACCTTGGAGAATGATGGAGCCCATATACCTGAAGCTTTAATCTCGTAATAAGCCAAAGCAGCGACAAGGAACCCTAGGCAGAGTTTTGACACTGTTCGCCGCTGATTAGCCCGGGACTAGTAGGTGATTCGTGTTAAGGTGAAGTTTGCGGAGCGAACTTCATGGGTGGTTGGGCGCAGCCACCCAACATTTTAGCTATATGCCCCCTCTCCCATACTCTCGTAGTTGGTGAATGAATCCATTATCCGATAATGCGATGTCGTCGTCTGTTTGTACGTAAGGCAGGTCGGCATTTCGTATGTAGCATTCATTCGGCACACGCCGATCAGTATCCCCTACTCTTTACTTCGGGCTGCCATTTTGACGTGGAGGATGCCGAGACGCCGAAGGTGCGTGCAGAAGGCTCGCCGTGGCTTGTTTCGCTTGTGGTGCGTAAGGTGCTCGGTCATTTTGGTGCGGGATTGCGGGTGATAGTCGGTGGCATGGCGGCGACGTCGGCGACGTGGGGGCTGTCTAGTACGTGGTAACGCAAATGCGCACCAACTACACAGACATTATACGACGCAGCCCACTGTAAACCAGCCGCCCAACCCAAGTCCGTGTTCGCATCAAATTGTCTTACAATACGGAGATAGTATTCAGGGTCTACGCTAGACAGCTTGAAAGTTTCTCCTGCCGAGCGCTACCGGTCCGCTTTAAGGAGGCGGTTCATTATCGCAAAAGCCACATGCCGGTTTATTCCCCATTTGGCGAGATGTAGTCGGCGAGATGTAGTCGGCGACTATAAGAACAGTGGCCTATTGCGATGAGCACACAGAGCGTCAGAAATGTAAGATGAGCATATACATACAAGTAGCGCATTCCTCTCGGCTTTGTTCTCCTGAGTTTATCTTATCAAAATTCCAGATTGCAAGGAGACAGCAACGAGTGAACGCCAAGCCAAGGAAGCGTGGACGCGAAAGACGAAAAGGACATGTTCACGCCGATCGAGACGACTGTTGGAGCATTGCTGCTACATCAGGCAACCAGCAATCTTCTATACCAGAATGGGAACATATTAGGACTGAGCGGGTACCTGCGCCAGCTTCTTTCGGCGCCCACCAAGGAGCAGGTTGCCTTTTTCACTGGCATGGCAGCTAGCTATGTTCCCTTGAAAGCCCTAGCGCCACAGCTAATGACCGTCTATCCCGTGGTACAGTTGAGCCCCAAGACGGTTATGGCGACAGCTGCAGTGGGCGCGTTGATTGGGTGGGGAACCAAGGTGATTAGTCTTTGTCTCGACATACTTTTCAAGAGACTGACATGGTTGATTAGATGGCCAACGGCTGTACTTCTGGACACATGCTCTGTGGTCTTTCGCGGTTGAGCGGACGTTCTGCAACTGCGGTTGCCGTATTCTTCCCCACTGCCATGATCACTCACCACCTGGCCAACCCGACACTTTCCACTTCAGTATGCGCAAGCGATGTGCCGTGCTACACGCCTGTATACCCATCGACAGAAGAGGCCATATCTCTTCTGGTGCTAGCAGGATCCATTGTCATGGCGGCACGAACGATACCTCATCTCGTGGCTCTAGCCACCAGCTCTGATGACACCAAGCAGGAAGCTGGTGAACCGCCCAACGCCGCACGCAATACAACGCAGTTTTTCGCTGGTCTTTTGTTTGCCCTTGGCCTCCAGATATCACAGATGGCACAACCGGCAAAAGTTGCTGCCTTCCTATCTTTTCCAGTCTTGCAACACTGGGATCCATCTCTTGCCCTGGTGATGATATTTGCAGTGCTACCGAACCTGATTGAAAATCGGATCAAAGGGTTCATGAAGCCGCCGTCATTTGCCGAACGATTCGCGTTGCCGACGAAAACAGTCAAGGACATTGATAAGAGGTTTTTGATGGGGGCTGTCGCATTTGGTGTTGGGTGGGGTCTAGCAGGCGTCTGCCCAGGGCCAGCTGTGATCAGGGCTTTCTACCAGCCCGCCTGGGGTCTCCTATGGATTGGCGGGTTCTGGCTTGGTGGCAAAGTCAATGTCTGATAAGCATTGCGTCTCGAGGCAATGGCTAACAAAGCCCTTATGTAATTTATAATAACAACCTAGATGAGCACGAATCTTCTATGCGAAATGCGTGTTGTGGCCATGTAGTGACAGTCATGCAGAATATCGTGTGTATGCGCTTCAGCCCTATGCAAATGGTTGTAGTGAACATGATGTGGGTCTCAAAAAGTTCAGCCCCGCCACGGCATCCCACCTGCACCACTCTCACGCCTCGCCCACGGCACTTGCAGTCACACAAGCAGTGAGAAAAAGATGGAGGACGACCGAGCGGCGACCAATCTTGGTCCAGACGTAGATCAGGGCATAGCAGAGGAATCACCCTCTGTACCAAAACAACCAAAACGACGCTTTGTGGGCAGAAAGACGGTGGAAAAGACGAACGGGCAGCCAGCGGATCCCAACGCCAACATCGAGGACTCGAGCGCGATACAAGGTGTGAGGAGCCCGCACGCACGCAGCGCTGACCGAAATCTTAGCAAAAATAATCATAAATCAAAAATATATATACTGACGTTATATTAGTGGCCCAACCTCGACGCACTGCTCGTGCTCTAAACGCCATACCCGACGACATTGTCCATGACAAGGACATCAACGATGCCATTGCGCTGTTGCCACCAAACTACAACTTCGAAATCCACAAATGCATACACCGGATACGAGCATCGGGGGCCAAGTCGATTGCCCTGCAGTTTCCCGAGGGACTGCTGCTATTTGCAACCACCATATCCGACATCCTTACGCGCTTTTGTCCAGGCACAAGCACGTTGATCATGGGCGATGTCACGTACGGGGCGTGTTGTATAGACGACTACACAGCACGAGCGCTCGGATGCGACCTTCTGATACACTATGCGCATAGCTGTCTGATACCGGTCGCTGTGACCAAGATTGCAACGCTATACATCTTCGTCTCCATCACCATCGATACCCAGCACCTGATCAACACGATTACCGACAACTTTGCCGTGGGCAAGACAATTGCACTAGTCGGAACCATTCAATTCAACGCGACCATCCACGGTATTGTGCCCATACTGCGGAAGGAGGGATACAACCCGTTTGTGCCGCAGATTGCACCCTTGTCCAAGGGTGAAATCCTTGGATGCACATCGCCTTCCATGGCCATGAAGGCAGGCGGGCTCGACGGCAGAGGCAGGGAACAACAAGTGCCGGACCTAATACTGTACCTTGGCGACGGACGATTCCACCTTGAAAGCGCCATGATTGCCAACCCCCAGTTACCAGCATACCGATACGATCCATACTCACGACGGCTGACACACGAAGTCTATGAGCATGAGTCTCTGTACAGTCTCCGGCGCAGTGCTATCTTGACGGCTCGGAAAGCGCGCACTTGGGGCATCATCTTGGGTTCGCTAGGCCGACAAGGCAACCCGCACACGTTGACGTTGATTGAAAATGAGCTGTCCAAGCAGAATATAAAATGCGTTAGTCTACTCATGTCTGAGATTTTTCCTGGAAAGCTAGCTATGATGGGCGACGTGGAGGCGTGGGTGCAGATTGCATGTCCTAGACTCAGTATCGATTGGGGGTATGCTTTTCCTAGGCCGTTGCTGAGCCCGTACGAGGCACTCGTAGCACTAGGAGTAAGAGAAGCACCGTGGCTCGACGAAGATGAAGGTCAGCACGCATCAGGAGGGAAAGAACGGAGAAACCTCTATCCCATGGACTTTTACGCCTCAGAGGGATTGGGGCGCACGACAGTGGAACATGTCAAGGCAGCAGAGGTTGCGATCAAAGCATGAGTTTTTAACATGCCGCCATTTGTTTAGGCAAAGCATTGGAAACCCAAAAAGCGGGACGAGGCTGATATGAACAAGATGTAGAGAAGAAGAAGAAAAAAATAGAAGAAAGCACCGCCAAATGGGTATCGTCGAGTATTTCCGCTGAACAAGAGACCAAAAACGACCCGATGCCACTGCAAGCTGCTTAATCAATCTCCGGAATCAACTCGTCGTCGTCAATCAGATCCGGGTCGACCTTTGTTCCTAGGTCGGTGTCTTCCAAGAAGGAGCGCCCTCTGAGAGCTTCGGGCAGATAGTCTTGCTTCACCTTGCCGTCGAGATAGTGTGGGTTGTACTTGTAGCCCTCGCCGTATCCTAAGTCCTTCATCAACCGGGTTGGCGCATTGCGGATGTGATGAGGTATGGGCAGTGCAGCGACACCGGGTTCCTTGAGCGCATCCATTGCGTTGTTCATGGCACGATAGACACGTGTCGACTTTGGTGCAAGCGACAAGGCAGTCACAGTGTGAGCGAGGTTGATGCGACACTCTGGCATGCCAATCTTCTCACAGGCAGAGTATGTAGCCGTTGCGAGGGACAGCATGGTGTTGTCCGCCAAACCTACGTCTTCCGAGGCAACGACGATGAGGCGGCGAGCAATGTAGCGCGGGTCTTCACCAGACTCGAGCATGCGGGCCAGGTAGTAGAGTGCGGCGTCGGCGTCGGAACCTCGAATGGACTTATGAAGGGCGGATATGCTGTCGTAGTGCTGGTCGCCGGCGCGATCGTATACGAGCGTCTTTGTGAGGCTCTGCTGGATCCTTTCCTTTGTCATGTCGGGCTGTTTGGCAAGGCTCATGGCAAGGTCGAGGAGATTGAGGGCAGTTCGGGCGTCGCCATCTGAGAAGCTAGCAAATGATTGCAGCATGGGCGTGTCAAGCAAGGGCGAAGTGCATTGCTCGGCCGCCTTTGCACGCTCAAGGATGTGGAGCAGATGGTCGTCTGCGAGGTCGTCAAGAGTAAAAGTGCGGCATCTAGACAGCAGGGCGGAGATGATTTTGAAGGACGGATTCTCGGTGGTGGCGGCGATGAGGGTAATGGTGCCAGACTCGACAGGGCCAAGGAAGGCGTCCTGCTGGGTGCGGGAGAAGCGGTGCAGCTCGTCGCAGAAGACGATGGTCTTGCGGCCCGTCAGCTGCAGGTCGCTGAAGGCCTCGGCGAAGATGGAGCGGACTTGTTCGAGCTTTGTGCTTGTGCTATTGATCTCGACGAAGCGGGCGCCCGACGAGGTTGCGATGAGGCGTGCGATGGTGGTCTTGCCTGTGCCGGGACGGCCCCAGAGGACCATGGAGGGCAGGCGGCCTTCGTCTACCATGGCACGCAGCACACCTCCTGGCGCGACGAGTTGCTGGCCGTAGACATGATCGAGCGACGTGGGGCGCATGCGCTCAGCCAGTGGCATGGCATCCTCGAGCGCCTTGAGCTTGCGGGCACGCTTGGGAGCCGACGAGGGTGACTGGGCGTCGCCATCGGGGTGCAGCCTGTCGACCGACTGTGTGAAGGAACGCTTAGTGCGTAGTGGCGGTGTAGGCGGCCGCTGGAGGCGCTGTGCTGCTGCAGCGGCAGTTGTTGGTGTTGATGCTGAGGCTGAGCATGTTGTGGTTGTGGTCGTCGTCGTCGTGGCGGGCGTGGGTGTGGAGCGAATGGCGTGGGTGAAGAAGTTGTGGGCCTTGGACGGGCCCTGGGTGGACGAGGCCGGGTCAATGATAAAGTCCTTGCAGCCGCTGTCAATGTGCTGGTTGATGCGGGCGTCGTGGACGGCATGGGAGCAGATGGGGCAGTCGACCATGGTCGGATCGAGGCGGCCTGGCTCGTCACGGGTGCACGCGACGGGCAGTTTTTTGGGCGGACGCGACCTGCTACGACATGCGATATGCGACATCGGCTGCACCTCGGCCCCGACTCTGTGTCTGCCCCTCGATGACGACGGACCGCCCTGAGCACGCAATCCCACCGCCGCCGCCCACCACCGACGGCCATGCGAGCAGCAATTGCCAGACGTGCCCTCGCCCGAAGCACTCGTAGTCCCATCACCACCATCATCTCCTGCTCCTCCTCCCCATCCCCATCCCCGTGCAGAGCCATGTCGGCCACTCCCCGCCGCGCCGACCCCTTCAAGCCCGCCGCCAGGGTCGCGGGGCAGCGCCAGGACGTCTGGTCCATTGTCAATGAAGCTGCCGCCGCCTCGCCCGTCCAGCCCATTGTCAACATGGGCCAAGGCTTCTTTGGCTACAACCCACCCGCCTTCGTCCTCGACGCCGCCAAAGCCGCCCTCGACCAGGTCGACTGCAACCAGTACTCGCCCACAAAGGGCCGCCCGCGCCTCAAAAAGGCCATTGCCCACGCATACTCGCCCTTCTTCGGCCGCGACCTCAACCCAGACACCGAGGTGACAATCACCACCGGCGCCAATGAGGGCATGCTCAGCGCCTTCATGGCCTTCCTCGAGCAAGGCGACGAGGTCATCGTCTTCGAGCCCTTCTTCGACCAGTACATCAGCAACATCGAGATGCCCGGCGGAAAAGTCGTCTATGTCCCCATGCGCCCGCCCAAGGAGGGCGCCACAAAGACCACCTCGGCAGCAGAGTGGACAATTGACATGAACCAGCTCGAGGCCGCCATCACCCCGCGCACTCGCATGATAGTTCTCAATTCTCCCCACAATCCCATTGGCAAGGTCTTCTCCCGCGCAGAGCTGCAAGCAATTGGAGACTTGTGCGTCAAGCACAACATCCTCATCCTCTCAGACGAGGTCTACGACCGCTTGTACTACGTCCCCTTCACCCGCATCGCCACCCTTTCTCCCGAAATCGCCAAACTCACCCTCACCGTCGGATCTGGAGGCAAGAACTTCTACGCCACGGGCTGGAGAGTAGGCTGGCTCATTGGTCCCGAGCATCTCATCAAGTACGTCAGTGCCGCCCATACTCGCATTTGCTACAGCAGTGTCTCTCCCTTGCAGGAGGCCACGGCTGTTGGCTTCGAGCAGGCCGATGCCCACAACTTCTGGGACGACTCCAAGAAGGAGATGAAGGCCAAGATGGACAAGTTCACCGCCGTCTTTGACGAACTCAACCTACCCTACTCAGACCCCGAGGGCGGCTACTTTGTCCTTGTCAACATGTCAAAGGTCAAACTACCCCAAGACTACAAATTCCCACCGCACGTCGCAGAGCGTCCCAGGGACTTTCAGCTCAGCTGGTTCCTCATCAAGGAGGTGGGTGTCGCCGCCATCCCTCCAACCGAATTCTTCACTCCAGAAAATGCCTACATTGTAGAGGATTGGCTGCGTTTCGCAGTCTGCAAAAACGACGATGTCCTCGAGAGGGCTATGGAGCGTCTAAGGAGCCTCAAAAAATACATTCACGAATGATCAAATGCATCAAAATACCACAAACAACTCCTGCCATGGCATCACGGCCAATCACAATTGCATTCGCCCAGTGCCGTTCCATGTACTACTCATGTCTTCGTAATCATTTCCCCGTACTCTGAAATGCCTCTCAATCATCATCCGTATACGTCTCCCTGTCCTGGAAAACCAAAAATTCACCTCCTTGTTGACCCATCACTTGTTCCCATACGCTCTTGACGTTGTCGAGAATCCCGTCGTCGAAAGCAAGCTCCACGGGCGGCGATGGGAAGCGAATTATCTTCTCTGACCCACAAGGGAGAACATCAGATCCCGACGACGGCTGCTGTTGGTACTTGGCTGACCAAAGTACCCTTGGTGCCGGTGTGATATTCATAGCAGAAAGAAGTAAATCAACCGCCTGGTCGAGCAAAGCAAAGCCCTTTGAGCCCCCCAGAGATACTAGAGCATAGAGTACACCTAGTCCACAGTCAGCCATGTAATAATCATGATGATCCGTACATTGGTTTGGTAGATGAGGTGCCGTTGTGTCAGTTTGTCAGAGGTATTGTCTTCAGTGGTATTCAGACAATGTAGATAAGATTTGAAAGTTGTTCATCATGGAAGCAAATAGAGAGAGAGAAAAGGGGGAAAAAACTTACACTGGCCAGTAGGGCATTCGCCCGTGTCGCTTGAATGCACATACACATGAACGGGTGGAAGCTCTTCAGCCTCCGAACCCACCGTCAACGAGCCAGACGGAAAGACAACGACAGCCGTCGCCGGTGTTGGTGCCTCTTCCGCAATTGGAGGGAACAGGCTCAGCAATGAAGACGAGACAATGCTGATAGATCTGCAGCACGTAGCCTCAGCACTGGTCGAGGAGCTTCCTCCTACGACCCACTGCGCAACAATCTCTTCGCCATCTTTCAGACGAAGTTTTGTGCCCTTGTTGCTGACCTCGGCAGCACCCTCAGTGGCTGGAGCAACGCCTTTCCCAAGCACGTAGACTCCGCCTCCAACCGCACACGCTCGACAAGACACCTGGCTGATTTCGGACAAACCGCCCCATTTCGGCATAACAGCTCCGAAGCCAGGTCCAAACACACCAATTGATCGCAGGTGCCTCGAAATTCGCGGTAGAGCAGTCTCCGTTGTCGTCTGGGATGAGTGCTTCGTTGATAACGTAAGAGCCATCAATGGCGCCTGCAAATTCGCTGGAATCTTGAATTGCTCCCTAAGAAACACCGCAAATGGCTGCTGTCCAAACTCTTCCCAGACGTCAGTCTGCTCTTCGTAATCACCAATAAAACGCAAGAATTTCATCAATGCGCGCTTCGCTTTGAAGTCCAATTGGTGATCCTGGAAGACATCTTCGCGACCGTTTGGCACCTTCAACAGTCTTCCATATGAAGGCGTGGTTTCTGGAGCTACAGAGCTTTCGCTCTGTGCGTCTCGAGAGTACACCCACCAGCTGCCGACAGCGAGAAACTCAAGCTGACGATAGACCCTTGACGAGACGAGATATCCTAGAAGAGAGGAGCGAGCATACACTATCTGGGGATTCAAGGACAGGTTGTATGCTCTCGAAATCGATAGCCTTGGAGCTGAGTTGTCCGGGCTAGGTTCGGGCTTGGTGATTGTGATATCGGAGAAGGGAGTATCTGTTGGTGCTTTGGAGAGTTAGCGACAGCATACTTGATTGATCGCTTACGTCCTTACCTTGATTCAACCGCTGCGCCCAGTCTTCAGCTTCCTGTAAGCTAAAGGCAGCTTCGGCACCACCATAAAAGTCATTTTCGTCGACATGGAGAATCTTCTTGTCTGAGCGCGACAAAGCTCTTCAAGTGCTGCGTCAGTCAGATGGCAACCCCCTAGCGCTACGAGACAAGGCACGTACAGAGCAAGAAGAGACTGCTGTAGGCCGGTGCCTACAATAAGCACGTCCCATTCGGTCTTGTCGAGAGTTTCCATGTCAGAGGTACAGGGAAAGATGAGAGCTTGCAAGGAATTGTTAGCGCCAAATTAGCGCGCATGACTAAGCGACGCGTGTGCACAAAATCTGCAGACGGCTGCCTATGGGCCTTCCTTCACCAACGCGCACGCCGAGGGCATCTCAGCTTCATGTATGGCCTGTCCACAAGGCACCCAGATCTTCACTGACCTGGAAATATGCGCGTGAGATTAACCTGTCGTCCGGTATCTACTGCTTTGGATTTTACCTGAATTAGCGGCTCGAATGTGGCGATACATCCAACTGTCCGTGACATCTGCGGAGGCTTTGGTTTAACAAGGTGTCAAATGTACTGCCGCTCGCGTGCAGTGTACTGTCTACTTTCCATTGGCTTCATTCTCATGCACCAAGGCAACATGCTATGCCTACAATGAAAAGATCATCCCCTCACCTCGCCATCCTCTTCGTGGGCAATTAAGGCTTCTTCCTTATCCCACACTTTGTGTCCAGCCACCCACGTCTGAAGCACCTCGCCTTCCTCACTCAAGACGGTCAAATCAGCTCTCCTGCCTTCTTGCAGTATGCCCCTTCCACCTTTCCCATCTATGCCCATAAAGGCCGCTACATTCTCGGTGACAGTGCCCACCGCTGTGGCAATGCCACACCCAGACCAATCCATCAGGTTTCTCACACTCTGTTGGAGTGGGATACACCCCCCAATCAGGGTGTCGGTGCCAGCTATCGTGGCCCGTGTGCCACTCTTGACCTGTTCAAAGGGTATCTGTGAGTGGCCAGGGTAGGTTCCATCCTTGAGAGAAGCAAGCTCGATACTGTCAGTAATGACAATCGAGCGCTTGGGGCTCGAACGGTGAAGTAGAGATACTGTGTTGGGATGAAGATGCTCTCCATCTGCAATGATGGTGTACCATGGAGGCGCAACCTTTGCTGTTTCTGGCAGGGAGATTAACCCGGCCAGACCTGGGGCTCTGGATGCCCAGCTCGGCATGGCATTCAACGTATGAGTCAGTCCGCTTGCTCCTGCATTGAGTCCGGCTAGGCCTTGTTGGTAGGTCGCAGTGGAATGACCCATGGCGACTCTGATACCCTGGGACGTCAATGATTTGATGAGGGCTGCGGAATCGGGTAACTCTGGAG
The DNA here is from genome assembly GCA_026262445.1 of Bipolaris bicolor. Lineage (NCBI taxonomy): Eukaryota > Fungi > Ascomycota > Dothideomycetes > Pleosporales > Pleosporaceae > Bipolaris > Bipolaris bicolor. The sequence continues at coordinate 492,869 of JAODYD010000003.1, forward strand.
CGATTGTGACGAGTCTGATAGCAGACTGAAGATTTGCAGATCCGTAGACAATGGCTGGAGGGACGGCACAAGGTTGAAATAGAGAGCTATTGTGTGCTCCTTTCTTGGAAGGGTGTAGATAGGGCCCTTCTGTATGGGCACCCAGAAGCGAAGCTGATGAGGCTATGTCCCGCGGGGTGAGCGATGGGAGAATCTGCCAACACATAAGTCAGTTTGTCGGTATGCAATCCAGACATGGGCAGGAGACATGCCTTTTGAAACTCGTCAGCCTGTATGGTAGGAAGAGTTGCCCAGAATCCGGTCACGCCTTGTGTTGCATAGTACCTCGCCAGATGGTCAATCTTGTTTTCATAGCTTGTTTCGTCCTCAAAATGCGTGAAGTGGAAGCCATTGGCACCATTGGTGTGCAGCTCTAGAAAGCCGGGGGCAATTATGGCATCTTCCAAGTCAATTGCCTCGCCACCAATGTAGCCGTCTCTCTTGAGGATGAGCCCCGTCTCGTCAGAAATGACAAGGTGGTCTTCGACGAGCTCGCCATTTAGAATATAGCGGCAATTGGTGAAGAGGGTGAACCAGCCCGACATATCCAAGTGCGTGCCCAATGTAGCGTGTCAGCACGCACGTAGACTAGTATCGCAGAAATTCGGTGCAGGTGGCTCGTTTGTCCAAATCAAACAATGGTACGTCCAGTAGTCAGAAAGTCGAGTCAAGTCGTCCCATGCCGGGGGTGGCCGGCCCCGCGGAGCGCTGATTGGTCAAGTGACGCGATGCGCGTCGACGTCATCGGGGCATGGTAGTGCGAAGGTAGTACGAGGATTATGATGCACCGACGACAATGCCCGCATTTCCCCATCTAGTTTGTATGTATACTGTACATACTACACATACATATGCATACGCCGATAGGTGTGCATGGTGCACCGCCAAGTGCCAGCAATACAGCCACAGTGGATATGCTGCCCGCTTCTGGTCGCGCCACAAGCAGGAGGCTACACAATGGGTGCGTTTGTGTGCTTCTGGCAACCGGGCTGCACCTTCTTCAGGAGCAAGTGGTGCCTGCCTACTACGTCATGAACTTGGCTGCCATCCTTCTGCCCCGCGCACACCTGGTCTCTGATCTTATGATTCCCTGCTTTCGCTCCTTCAGCTGTACATCGCCGCTAGCCTTATGCTCGACCTCTGCTCGATATATGCCCATTGACCCTTGCAACCCTCACGCATGTCCCTCTTGTAGACTTGGGCCGTCACTCATAGGGACTCCTATTTGACAATGGAGTCACAGTACCAGCAGCAGCAACAGCAACAGCAGCATGCCCCGGGTGGCCACTACTCGGGGCACAACCCCATCCCCACTGTCAAACAATTCGTCGAAAACCTGGATAGGGACAAGAGGGCTCGCGACAAAAGAATCGACGAAGAGGCTGCCCAAAAACCGGGTCCGCCCGCAACAGAGGACAAACTGCCAGAGAAACAGCTCAAGGGCACCGAGAAGCGAGTCACAGATCCAACCACGGGCAGGGAAGTTGTCATCGCCGATGTCAGCAAGGACATGATCAACGAGGTCGAAAACCCTCATATCGTCGTCCCCAATGCCAACCTGAACAAGGAGACGGTAGGCAACCAACACACCTTACCTTCCTCCACTTCTCGACTGACAATATTTAGCCCATCAAGACGGATCCTTCGCAATCACTCCAGGACTACAAGCACAACCAGGATGTCACTGCACCCCCGGACCCAGTTGCCCAAGGTACCACAACCGACGTGCCCATCCACGGCGAAAAGACAAACGTCCTCTTCCACCCTACACCCTCAGTCAGCTATGAGCCCATGTTCAAGGCCCTCGAGGCCCGCGCCAATGTCCTATGCGCAGGAATACTCGTAGGAACTGTTGTTGTCGGGAAGATCTTTGGCGGCGCGCTCAAAGGTCTTGTTCCTCTAGCGATGTGCTTAGCATCAGCTGTCTACCTTTGGATGAAGGAAGTCATCCGCAGTGGAAGAGAGGTAGAGTGGGACAGCGAGCAAGTCCGCGGCCAAATGGTAACCCTTTCTGGAAATGATTCCTGCTCAACATTTACTAATCACCGACTATCTAGGCCTCGCTGAACTTGCTTCCAGAATCCGTCGAATGGATGAACACGTTTCTCAGTATCGCCTGGGGTCTTATCAACCCTGAAATGTTTTCGGGTGTTGCCGACATGCTTGAGGATGTCATGCAGGCTTCAGTTCCTGGAGTCATTGAAAATGTTCGTGTCGCTGAAATCAACCAAGGCAGCAACCCACTGCGCATCCTCAGCTTGCGAGCACTGCCAGACTCACATATGGGTGACATGAAGGCATCCATTCACGAAGAGAACAAAAGGAAGAAAGACCCCCAAGAGGCAGCAGCAGACGAAGAGGGTGGTGACTACTATAATCTAGAGGTGTCCTTTGCATATCATGCCAGTCCCAGCGGCAAGCGAGTTTCTGATAGGGCCCGCAACATGCATATGCAGCTGGTCTTTTACTTGGGTATCAAGGGCCTCTTTGGTGTTCCTCTACCTATATTTGTTGAGTTGCAGGGCCTAGTTGGCACAGTACGCTTACGCTTGAACATGACACCCGAGCCTCCCTTCCTCAAAACCCTGACTTTCACGTTAATGGGTACGCCACAAGTGACGGCAGGCTGCATTCCCATGATAGAGAAGGGAGTCAACATTCTGAACCTTCCGTTGATTAGCAACTTCGTCAACTATGCTATCAAAGCGGCAGCAAGCAGTATGTACATTTCGACAACACATGGCCCATCTGAAAGATGCTAACAAAGGCAGTGTATGTCGCCCCTAAATCCATGTCCATTGATATGCGCGCCATTCTTCAAGGCGACTCGGTTCAGAAGGACACTGAAGCACTTGGTGTTCTGTGGATTCGAATTCATCGTGCCGTCGGTCTGAGCAAGCAAGACCGACGCGGATCAAAGCATGGCGGCAGCGATCCATATATCACCATTGCCTTCTCCAAATATGGAAAGCCAATGTACTGCACCCGGGTCATCACAGACGATCTCAACCCCATATGGGAGGAAACGGCGGCCATTCTTGTTGGCCCTGAACTGATCAAGGCAAACGAAAACTTGAGTGTTGAGCTCTGGGATTCCGATCGACACACTGCCGACGATATTGTTGGAAAAGTGGAGATCTCCATGCAGAAAATGATTCAACATCCAGGTAAAATGTACCCGCAAACCTCCAAGTTGGCCGGCATGGAGCCTGGTAGCGACATGCCGGGAGAGTTGCACTGGGAAATCGGTTATTTCAGCAAGCCTAAGTTTAGGAAAGAGTTGCGGACTGATGGTAAGAATAAGGCTCTTCCCGATGAGCTGAAGGACGACCCTGCGCTACAGGACGATAAGGGTGTGATCAACTCCGAAACTGATGATGCTGTTATGCATACTCCGCCTGATCCACTGTGGCCCAGTGGTATTTGCAGCGTAGTCGTACAGCAGATCGTCAACCTCGAACTAGAGAACGTAAAAGGAAGTTCCAATCCCAAAGGCCGTGAGTATGAGCCTGCGAAGCCTTATGGAGAGGGTAAAAAGGAGACTGGCGAGGACCTTCCTAGCAGCTACTGTACGATTCTCTTCAATGATGAGCTGGTATATCGGACACGTACAAAAGCAGTCACATCTCAGCCAATCTTCAACGCGGGAACCGAACGGTTTGTGCGTGACTGGCGATCAGCTATCATCACTGTCACTGTGAGAGACCAGCGGCACAGAGAACATGACCCTATCCTTGGCGTAGTCCCATTGAAGTTATCAGGTACGCACATTTTTGATCCACAAAGCGCTGAGAGAATGTCTCCAGGTTTACTTACACCATTCCAGATATCCTTGAGACGTCGTCCCAAGTCACACGGTGGTATCCCCTTGACGGAGGCATCGGGTTTGGTCGCATACGTATCGCACTTCTATTTCGCAGCATTGAGACTCGTCTGCCACCTCAGATGCTTGGCTGGGATGTCGGTACTTTTGAGTTCCGATCTCAACGTATACTTGCTGTAGGCTATACCCATCTTCCGAAACTTCGCATGCGAACTGGTGGCAGTACTGGCAAAATCAACCGCACTGCTGCCCACAAGCTTGAAGAAGGCGATGGATATTATTGGGACCTCGAAGAGGATAATAGGAAACACGCTGTTCGCCTGCCCGTCAAGCACCGATACAGGTCACCCGTTGTCTTTGAGTTCCACATCGCCAATCATCGCAAGCCAGACGCCTATGCAGTAATCTGGCTTCAACATTTCATCGACAATGAGGATGTTGATATCAACATCCCAATCTGGAAGACATCCGCTCCCGCTCGGCTTACACAAAACTACATCACCGAAGAAAACTGCCACAAAGAACCAGGCCTTGAGGATCTTCAAGAGGTTGGGCGTCTGCAGTTTCGTGGTCGTTTCAAGGCAGGAATGGATAAGTCTCACTCAGCTTTTGTCACGGATAACGACACCCGCGAAACATATGAGACCTGGGAAGCATGTGTCACAGAAGGCGTGCGAAACCACATTGTCGAAAAGGAGCTGCCAGACCGTGTAAGGGAACTACATGAGCAATCATTGACGTCGGGTCGTGATATTCTCAAGAATGCGAGCGAGGAGGAAAAACGTAAGTGGCTCACGAAGGATGGACAGGACTGGTCAGGCGCTTTTGGCGACAATCCTAAAGCATACATGAATACCAGACGGCAGAAGAGACGTGAGCCTGGCGTTGAGGAACCACTGCATGATCGTCACCATCCATCAGACAACGAAGCAAATGACGATTCCGACGATGACTATGGCGAGGAATCATCTTCATCGGACATCGGTGTACAAGATGCTGATGCTGTCGGCGATGCAACGGGGTTTGACGGTGGCAAAGACAGTAAACCAAATGGAAAACTGAGGTCAACGAAGACAGATTTGTCGCCAACGGATGATCATCTACCCCGCCAGTCACAGTCAACAGCCCGGACGAGCAGTACTGTCGAGACGGACGACACAACCTCGAGTAACGATCACAACAAACAAAACAAACGGGCAGAAGAGCGAAAGCATCGGGGACTGATGCAATGGAAGCCGGCACGCAATGCAAAGTTCGCAAAGGACGAAGCTAAAATTGGACTGGCCAAACTAAAAAAGAGGGTTACTGGGGGCCTGGACGGAAGACAACCCGGCGTTGAGACTGGTAAGTTTTTATGATGAGCTTCCATGTCACGCTTTGTTACTAACATGCTCAAGAAACCGGGTAGAGCACAGTGCCTTGTGAAGCCACGAAGAAGAGCGTGGCAAGTGAACCCTAACCCCTTCAGTTGGGCGCTTTATCCATCGTGTGAAAATATTTTAATTCAGGGGAGGGGCGCATGTATCTATTGGAAAGTAGTGTAACGAATTATGTACATCCTGCAGGCTGGCAAAGAGTTTGCGGGACCATTTACGTAGTATCGATAATATTGAACAGTCATCTCGTTACACGTGGGCTCTGCATTACACATGTAATCACACATCCCAGGCCATATATACAATTTGGATAGATCAGAATCGACTGAGACAGTGCTAACCTAGAATCTCCGACCAGACTGATAGCAAGTGCGAGGTTCTTGGCGTGATGGGCGCATTTATGGTACTGTGACTGTGAATTGGGCAGGTCACGACGACTGTCCTGGTTCGCCCTGCTATATTTGGGTGGGACGCCTTCAGTCTCATGGGTGCGGGGCTCGAATAGCTAACTGTCCAAAGACGTGGGTGAAGCACCGTGGATAGGAATGGCAGTCTGTCTGTCCAATGCGTGTGCATTCCTCGATCAACAGAAAACTTTGTCTCGTCTGCCTGGCTAGCTTGATGTTGGCCTCAAGAAGAAGCAACAGACCGCTATTCCACACTCGTATAGAGCTTGCGACTGATATTCTATCACCTGAATTTTGGCCCTCATTCCAAGAAAGCGGTCGTTTTCAAGGCAATGTCGGCCATTCTCGCCTCACCAGCTACGCGCCGGCGCTTGTTGCGGCACGGGAGTTTCTAGCTCCTAAGCCACAACCACTAACCATTCAGATGTCGGAAACTGATTTGGCTGGGCAGACGGCGTTGATCGACTGAATCGGGACCAGGCTTTGCTGTGCCGCAAAAGATGGGCGCTTAGAGAAGCATGACGGGGAATGGACTTGCGCCGTGCAAGCCGGCTTCATTCTGCGTGCCTTGGGTCATTTGGAAGTGAGACATACGAGGCTCTTCTCCATCTGTTAATTTGTCCAATGTCAGTCGCTGTGGATAGTGCTGATGATTTTGGGGCTTGGGTGTGGGACGGGTTGCACACACGCTTGCGGACGAAGTATTTCCAGGTCACGTCGAGGTCGCATCAAAGAGACCGATGATTAGACGCCTGGGGTGGTTGCGATTGCTCTCGCGTGTCCAAGTCATGATGGGATCCTGGAAATCGCCATCACTGGGTCGCTGCACAACCAGGTAGTGAGCTTGGCGATGCGTTGTCGGCGAGATACTACGGCTTAAACGATGGAGGTGATAGCTGTTATAGCCCCCTGAGCGAGAAAGATACTTACATCCGTCGTGATAGGAGAAAATTGCCGTGTTGGTTGCGAAGGAATTACGTCGAAAGGTCTGGCTAACCTGCATATGCATGCCCAAGTGTTGGGAGCGAGTGATTGATGTCTTGCACCTGCATGCATTCAAGTTTGATCACATGCTCTCCACACATTCTATACACTGAATGAGCTTAGACCGCCATTTTGGGTACTCGTCAATGTGCGGCATCGAATAGTACTCTTCTTGGACTCGCGACACTTGACGATAGGAACCTGAAGCCTTTGGGTTGGTACTCGATGGTCCGCATTCAAGCTCTCAAGTTGATCTCCGGATAGCTAGGTGGCAAATTTGGGCATGACTGCGATGAGCATCAACTGAAATGCCGACGGCACAGTCGGATGAGGCGTTTGGGCTGTGGGTGTCTGTGTGTGGAAGGCTCAGTGCGGTCGCAGAAAGGGCTGACGGCATGGAGCAACGAGCAAGGTTCCTACCTCATTCTGTCCAGCTGGGGCCAGATACCATATGATCCAACTCTAATTGTGCCCCTTTATCTTTGAGCGCATGCTCTCGCTGCGAGTACAACATCTAATATAGCCTGAATAGATGAAGTTGGGTGTTGGATCGATTGTTGAAAACGAACAAGCTGGTCATTGGAGGATTTCGATGTTGAGGAGAAAGGTGGTAAATGACTTTCCTGGGATGAGAACCTTCGTTTCAGGGCAGAAGTTCTTAAAGATCTCCAAGAAAGAACGGCTTTTCCAGATAATCTGCCAAAGTAAAGCTCTGACCGCTTTTGTGTGCTTATCTGATTGTGGGTTGCATCCGTTCGGGACCAGGCCAAGGATGTTCTTGGATGACCCATCCTATAGAAACGACATAAAGAGAGGCTAGAATCCCCGGTAACGGGTCACTTTCTAGCCGGATTGGTGGGGTTGCTACAACAAGAGCCCGCTACTCTTTGCTCTCATGCACCTTGCCGCCCCCTAGATCGTAGGTGGGGTTTGAGCTTCCCAGTGACTTTTACCCACCACCAACATCGGGCCTTTATAGACCATTTTCCTAAAAGATTCGGAGGAACTACTGAGAAGATAGTGTTGAACTGTGCCAGTGCCCTCCCTGTACTCCGTTTGGGCTATGGAACATGGCGAGTCCTTCCGGAGCACCCTACATGCCGACTGCTATTCGTCACAAGCGTGTAGAACCAACTCATATATGACAAATGACGTATATGGAGTTATCCAGACGGTGCCCGACACGTAGCTACGCAAGTGTACAGGGTTGGGAGAGGTGCACCGTATCGCACCTAGTAACTCCTCTCAACAACATTTTGCCATTATTTCGCTCAACGTTTCATTGGTACAATCAAAGCATTGGTATAGAGTCTGATTACAACAAACACACATTGAGAGTAGTGGTGTAACAGGGTGGTCTTTACTAAACTTCGAAGTCGGAAATATTGTCGATCTCAGCCATTTCGTGAAATCTTTGGGTTGGGAGAATAGTCCACTGGACTGATAACAGTTTGCCACGAGATGAAAACACCAGGCTCTTCCTATAGGTTCATCTATCTGAGAAATTGCCCTTCCATGTGTTACTAAGTTCTGATTGGAGCAGACACTGATCGATCTATCAATCTCAGCCAAACTCAGGAGGGCAACATGACTGCCTTCACTTGGTCATTACCCCGCGTCATCATCGTCGATCACTAACACCTGACTAGTTTGCGGCTATGGCGTTTACTGATACGAGTTCCAGCCGCAAGCCAACCCCTCGCTACCGCTGATAATGACCGTGCCATCTGCAGTTTCCTGGGACAGACAACTGCATACACGTTCAGCCATGTAGAGTTGGTGGAGCAATGTAAGGTTCGGTCCGCTTATCGTATCTTACAGCGTAGGCAGGTGAGGCGTGGGACAAAATCAATCATACTCTTCGTTGGATGAGATCGCTGTGTTGACGTCAGTTGCCCCTGCAGCAGATAGACTCTCTAATTTCTGAACGCAGGGCGTGAAGTCATTACAGTATGTACCCATGACACTGCGAAGTTTTGACTCTGATCCATGATGGTCAGTGCTGGCACTAGTTCATTGTACGGGCGAAGCGGATATGCGAAATCATGTTTGTATTACTATGGCTGCTTCAACTAAGATTATTCTAGTCCAGTTCGGACAGGGTTACCAAGCACACATGTTATACCTCCATAAACACCAAATATGGGTGTCTATATAAGACCCCAAAGAAAAACAGCAGCACAGTTACTCTTCCGTACCAAAAAGACCTTGAGGGTTCGACGTAACGGTACTAAACGAAACGGGGTTCAACGTTGGCGGGGCGCACACTGGTTCGACTGTTAGCACAATGTTGAACGGTGTGAACTGATAGACTGACCAAGCAATGAGCGCATAGCTGGTCATTTTGATCGATGAAATTGTAGTTCTTAGGGTGGCCTTCCTGTTGCCAGTTTCGGCAAGGATGTCTGTAATAGCCACCACCCGTTGCGCCAGTAGGCCTCCCACCAGAAGATGATGATTGTTGCTGATTCTGAGATGAAGACATGATGGTAGTTTGGAAATGAATTGGATGGATGGGTGAAGGTAGTTGTCGGAACCGGTTTGGTCTAGGTGATACTTCTGTAGGTATTGAGAGACGATTGCTGGTAGTTGTGGTCTTCATTACGGAGATACTATTCATCACTTTATAGTCGCACTAGATACCTTTCTCCCTCAAGTGCTGCCATGCGGTTTCCGCGCCTCAATCAAAGATCACTAGACAGAAAGACGGTGGCTAGGCAAATTCCGCCCCTATCGGGGAACAGTCACATTGCATTGTTGTTCCGGTCCAGGAGTTGGCCGTCAGGCAGTCTTGTGAGGAGATGGAGACGCCACACGGCACAACGAACGCCTCACGACACCGGGGCATCGGAGAGGAAATCCACAACCGTGCCTCCGCCACACTAGCATGCGCATCTTTGGAGCCATTCTGAGAACAGATGCTGTCATTTCAAAGCTGACGTCGCGCAATTTTCCATACACTTTCGGTTTTCACTCGGCACTTCTACCTGAGTACTTAGGCCGATTTTCTTCTCGCGAGCGCCGCACCAACCATTTCACCTTCGCAGCATCAACGAACAACCTGAGGCATCGAGCATCGGCTTCTCCGTCAAAGCCTAAAATCACAACATTCAGCTCCAACGTGCCGCTCAATGTCTCACTCTTGGGCCACACATATGGCCTTCAAACGGCGCAATAGTAGTCGCTATCGAATGCTGGTAACCAACACGACGCTAGGCAAGAGGGAGCGGGCTCTCATCCACTTAGTAGCCAAATATCTTCTGTCAACGGCTGATCAGTATCATTCCACTACACACCGCCCCCATTTTTGCCTTGTGCCAGCGCAAATATGCCGTGTACTCGATTCATGACTATGATTTCATTTACAGGCATGGGTGTCTTCACAACGTTGTGCCAATAACGCCGCAGTCGGCCTGCGCTCCTCAGGACGACGGACGATATACGGCCATCCAGGATGAGCTATGGGTGTTTGAAGTACCAAGTCAGTTGGTTTCCGTCATTTCTGGAGCTTGTTTTGCAAAGAGCCATGTGCGCACAGTTTGGATCCCTAACCAGGTATGGAAAGAACAAATCAGACGATATTGAGTGATAACTCGAGTGCTTTCCAGTTCAAAAGATTGGGTGCGCATGGTATTTGGGGACCGTTTTTACAGTGGCTGTTCGTCGCTGAAGTAAATACGAGGTTGTGGTGCGTAAGTACCATCAAGTTGAAAACAGAATTACTATTTGAGCGAGCTGGGACAATTGGGTGTAAGCAAAGTCTTCATCGCAAAAACAACCAATGGAGATATTAGGAGCAGGAGAGAAAAGAAACACATATACCCAGTCCAGGATCCTAGAAAAGCTAATCGCTTGGAAGTAGAATCTGTGATTCAAGGCTCGATGGTATATTCATCTGCTCCACACCTTCACACACTTACTTAAAGTCCAACATGACACCACCACCTTCTTCGGCATCGAAAAACTCCTCCTCCTCCTCCTCCTCCTCCTCCTCCTCCTCCTCTTCTTCTTCTTCTTCTTCTTCTTCTTCTTCTTCTTCTTCTTCTTCTTCTTCTTCTTCTTCTTCTTCCTGTTCCATGACTTCATTCCCGTCACCAGCTCCTTCTAGTATTGCGATAGCCTTCCACGCGGCGATAGTCTCAGCCTGCAACCGCTTCACCCCTTTTACCACACCTCCCACATCTTTACCACCAACTCTGACTTGTACCTGGTAACCCATGTCACGAACTCCGCTTGACCCATATCCTTCGCCCTCACCATTACTCACGACACGAACATACTTCACTTCTTTTTCTACCGCAAGAATACCCAGGCGTTCCTTTGGATGTAGACAATCTACTCCATCGCGCAAGATGCGTTCAAGGCACTGTAGAATGCCAAGGCGTCGAACAAACTCTTCACAAACAGGCAAAGACCCGTGGCTGTCTATGTAGAGCGCACCAATCATACTCTCGACAATGTCGGAGAGAAACTTGGGCGGATCAGTAAGTGAGAGAGCGTGCCATGGAAAACGGGTATCGTGCTGGATAGCCTTGGCAATTTGAATCCGGGCCTCAGAATGTCGTTGTATGGCCAGGTTTCGTGACATGACAAGTTCATGGCTTGTAAACCGAAGGAACTGCCATAGAGCTCTTTGGTGAGCTTCAGGTTGTAATGTCTCCTTGTTCGTGAACACCTCTTCCACAGCCGTCTCGAACATACTGTAAGCGAGGAAAGAGGCGTTGACCATCGCAGTTCGGATTCCGTGCATTTTGTTATGCGGGAGCTCTGGTTTATGACTATAGAGTCGTTTTGAAACAATGTAGTCGAGCACTGCATCGCCAAGAAACTCTTCTCGTTCGTACGAACAATATGTGTTGAGGCCGCGGAACGTAGGGTGCGTGAGTGCTTCGAGAAGCAATGCCTTGTTGTTGAAAGCATAGCCTACGAGATTTTCTACCAGAACGACACCCACTAGCGAGTCATGTTTGGGAGCGGCATTGTAGAGTGTATCATTGGCCTCGGGTATGGACATCCAATCCTCTAATGGTAGCAGTGCTTTCACACATGCAAATGCTTTTGAGAATCCGCCAATAACGTATGAAGCACCGACGAGTGACTCTATGACGTCAGCAATCAATTTCGAGGACTTCTCTTGCTTGGCTGGTGGGTTTGTGATGGCGAGCACCTGACTGATGTATCTTGGCTTCCATTTCGCTCCTGTAAAGCGCTTGTAGAGAATAAATCCATCAAGGCCTCTGGCCAAGGCTGCCCGCGCCAAATAACCATTACTGACAAGTTTACCCTTCTTCCCTGTCAACATACCCTCCGGCATACGAAGATGAGTAGCCATAAGATGGAGAGAAGTAATAAACTTGAGAATACAATCTCCAAGAAATTCTAACCTCTGGTAGTTCTCTTCCCCGTCCACTACAGATGGGGTAAGTGCCAAAAGAATTACAGGTAGATGGGAGATGCCGATGTCGACATTTTGGAGAACAGTTGTTCTGAGTGTGTTGGCTACCATGTATGTTTCAAGCTTATAAGTGATTGATGGAAACAAGGATGCCAGTATAGCGTACGAGGCTGGAAGGTTGTCGACAATGCACGAGGTGATTGCGAGGCTTTCAGTTCTGGTGTAGGCTTCGTTCTTATTTCCGCTCCCAAAGACGGGATGTAAAAAGTCCCGGCGCTTAGGAAAACGCACTGCTTCAATGGATACTTCTTGAATGTTTTGGAAATCCAGGGATACCGTCGGTAAGCTGATCGTTTTAGCAATGAATGGTCGCATATCTCCTTGTTGCTTTACCAGACCCCATCTTTTCAAGTCAACGCTGCCGCGGAGTACAAGGTCCATAGCCGACTGCTGGCTCACAATCACCTCTTCCCATTTACGGAGTTCAGCTGTTGACATGACACCGCCGGATGTACTGCAAGGAGTGAGCAGATAGACGAAATCGCAAGTGTCTTCTTTCATATGAACCCCAAAGACAGAATGAAGCATTGTCCAAGTAATAGAGCGCAGTAGCTGAAGCTCAGAGTTATTCAGGGTTACGCTGTTCAACGAAGAGCTCTTCACGTTGTAGCGCTTTGTTTCGTTCCAGTGTAGCAATACGCCTTGCATCACAGGCACAAGGGATGGGGTCAAAAGGACCATTCGCAAGGACTCCTCATCATCTGCTGTAACCTCGAGCAAGGTGCTATGCCACTCAGATAGAGCAGTTTGGTGATACTGAGCGATGACTTGCCAGGGGTCGGTGGTATGTGATACCGGTATCAGAGAAGGCTGGCTGTCACGAGACTGATACTGTGTTATGTGTGCACCATCTTCTTCTATCACAGGGAGAAGATGTTCGTTTACCAAACCAGCGATATACAAAGTTTTGTATGCTTCGAAAGCAGCGTCTTTTTGCGCCATCCGCTCTGTTTTCCATGTTCTGGAGCTATTGGCAGTTCTTACTGTGAAATCGACAGAAATAGGGAGCGAAGCTTTGGCAGAAATTTGACCATCAAGGCTAGTGAAATCGAACTCTGGCCGGGCATCCACGTAGGTGCCGGAGGACAGGCGAGCACAAAAGTGGTAAAGATGCTGCATAGCATTATCGAGCGTCAATAAGGCACTGAGGTATCTGTCAGTTATTTGGGGCTATTTTGGGGTTGTTCGCTCTTAAGAGAAAGTAGCGCGATGCTTACCCAGTGGTTTCAATTCTCAGGCATCGTGAGTCGTACTCTTCAATAGATTCTTTTTCGGAGGATAGTGCTGTTTGGCGTTTGTCGTCTTCATATGCATTCCTCATTTGAGCTTCAAGGGATTGCCAAGATGCTGGGGTGTAAGCGTATCCCATGTCCGGAACGAGTATGTAATAACGCGACCTCTGTTGTCTCGCTCTCCCACGTCGTTGAACGAAGCCTCTAAAATGGTAAAGAACAAGTCAGTTTGTGTTTTGGACAGTATTCCACACAAGGAAACCTACTTGAGAGTTTTAGGGGCCTCAAAGCACACCACGAGGTGACAGCTGGGTATATCAATCCCTTCCTCCAAGACACTGGTGGCTAGAACAAGATTGATGATACCAGCCTTGAAATCATCTAGTACAGTTTGGGGGTTTTTTGGGTTCGTGTAGTTGAAAATGCTTGATTTGTGCTGGGATGACTGTGACGTACCGACAAATGTACCTACGCGGAGTAGAGCTTTTGTGCGTGGGTGAGAGGCCAGGATCTCGGCGAGAGAGGCCACCCAAACTCTCTGCTCCACAAACACAAGGCTGGTGAAGTTCGAATTGGTGGCGGCTTCAGCGACTATAATATCAATGAGAGTGTTCACTTTGTGTGATAGCCTTTCTAATATCGAACTAGATATGCCTGTGGTATGCTGGGTTGGGAGACGTTGAAATATGTCCAAAAGATGTCGCCTCTCATCAGTGGAAAAATCACAAGACTGAACGTGGGCCAGACTTTTGAAATCATCAACGCACTGATATACGTAATGTTCCATAGCAGAATTTCCAAGCTCTTGTGCCATTGCCTCAGCTTTCGAGACTAACTGCTTCAACTGGTCATAGCAGTAAGTCCTGCGGCTATCCCAGAGTTTCTGAAGCTGCCGAGAGACATTGCACCCATTTCTCTGTTGTTCCAAGAGTGCAATTACATATGGGTCCTGCATGAGGTCATAATTCATATATGCATTCTTGAGTGCCAACAGCAACACCGAGAGACTTCCAGTGGGCAGCTCTCGATTGTAGTTGACTTGAATTAGCTCTGGTCGGTGAACAGAGCGAAGCAACTCGGATCTATATAGTTTTGGTGTTCTCACAGTCGCCTGTAGGTTTTGTTCAATTACCCTTGTACATGTCAGCTGATACGGACCGGTGGGATTGCCGAGATTACTCTAGGCCTTGCTTGTTGGCCGCTGCTCTCATGACGGGGCTGGCACTCAAGCCGAGAACTTTAGGTAACGCAGAAGTGCTGTCGCTTCGCTGAGGCATATAGAAATCAGACATGATCTTATGAGCCGGATGTTTTAGTGTACAGTGGTGAGCTAGAATGCATCAGCGAAACTGATTCTTCTCTGAAAGTAGGCGACGGACCTTCATCGAATATGAGTAAAGCTAGCTTTTGGAGGCTCATGAATCCATGTGTGAGTGCGTCAAGTAGAATTTGATGTGTTGACATGACAATTCTGACATTGTGTTGAAAAACCTCATTCCAGGCGCTCTGTGTCGTCCAGAGTTCAACGTCTCTTCCGCAGAGAAGCAGATGGCCATAGCCAGGAAGGTTGGCTTGGAAAACTTCATACTGCTGTTCGCAAAGCGCGACTGTAGGCGCAAGAAACCAGACGAGCTGAATAGGTGAGATGTAGTCTAGCGTAGTGGGACTTAGCGGTAGACAGGTAGTATCCGCACCTTGTCGGGCTTGCACGACTCCAGTTCCGCCCGCGCACGTTCGATGGCTCTGCTAGCCTGTTAACTACAGGTCTTGAAAAACAAAGTGGGCAGCCTACATATGCGTTTTTCCAGTACCTGTATCCATGACAACAATGATGTTCGCTTTCATGCTCTCCGCAACCATTTCAGCCTGGTAGCCCCGCAGATGGAACACCTCGTCTGGAGTAGCAGCAACAGTTGGACCGCCGTCGCCATTGTGAATTGGCGAGTCCATAGGTAGCACAATTATTGAAATTAACAATAGAGACGATAGTTGTATCTTTGGGGGTGAGTCATGGGAGGTGTTGGCGGTAGTGATGTTGGCTGACCTGCGACATGCAGGTATGTCGCACAAGGCAAATAGCCAACATGTGACGCATTGTGCTTTGACCAGCCCTTCGGCAGGGGATGCGCCAGCAACTAACATCAGGCAGAGACAAAGAACACACATTGGGTATTGTTGGACATCGTTTTCGTAAATACTACATAAGTCGCTTCATGCCTTTGGTCATAACTCGGTAGGGGTGGTGCGGCAAGGCGTCTAGTCATCTACAGATTGGTAAGGTAGTCCTCGACTTCGGAGGGGCTCAGCTTCCTGAAGCGTGGGCCGACAGCACCTTCGACTCCCTCTACACCAAGTAGTCTCTCCTCCGGCGGTCCAACGATGCCTATTTCGACAGTTTCACCATTCATTTCTCCTTCTATCGTCTCCTTGAGGGTGAGGAGGGCAATGTGGATCGCATCCTCAAGCTCCAGACCGTCCGTGTATCGCTTTTCCAAGAATGTTTTTGCACTCGTTGCGCTCTTGCCTATGGCTGTTGCTTTCCAGGGGAAGTAGCTGCCGCTAGGATCGACCTGGTATAGACTGGGCCCGCCCTTGAGAATACCGCCCGTCTTGCCACTGACTTTCTTCTTCTCCTCACCCGTCTGTTCGTCGCTCTTGCCCTCGGCCTCGGGCTCAATGCCATCATCCCAACCCGCAATGAGCAGACTGACGCCGTATGGCCGGACACCACCTGACTGCGTAGCCTCCTGCATGACCCTCGCCACGTCCTGGACTAATATCCTCGTCGGTGGGTATTCGTTGTAGACACGTTTGTATCCAGTATGCGAGACCTTGCGCGCCTTGTCGACGAGGACGCGATAATCGGGACCCATGCCTGAGTAGACCATGCCGAGATTAGGCGTTATGAGACTGATCTTGGACGACGATTGCGAGTCGATGAGCGGCGATGACGATTTCTTCTCCGTTGCGAGGACGATGCCATTGGTGGCTACAGCAGTTGGTCAGTGGCGTTGCATGGCTGTTGGCGGAAAGACATACCCTTGATTCCTAGTGAGGTAACGCCCTGATTAACGGCGTTCAATGCATACTCTGTTGTAAAGTCAGAATACGAACAATGGCCCATACTGTGACATTGGGAAGGTGCGTGCAAGGTGGCATACCAATCTGGACCAGCTTTCCGCTGCATGAACTGTCAGTGACCATGGCATATGTGCAGGCAGTAGTACAGTGCATAGTTTACCTGGGGGAGAAGGTGGTGAGGGAGAAGGAGTATCTGTCCGCCATGGCGACTAAAGGGGTTGTGGTCCGACAAGCTCAGTTCAGCGTGGATGATAATGCTGCAGTAGTCGTTGTTGTTGTTGTTGTCGGGCAGCGGGGGTGGAGAGACGGCGCTCGCAGTGAACGGCGAGCTGCCACTAGAGCTCCAGGCTACCCAGAGCTTCGTTGCAGGCGTGCCAAGGCCGGCGCTCGGCTTTACTCTAGCTCCGGCCTCTTCGACCAAAGAGTAAAGCTGCAACTCTGAATTCTCCCGCCTTCCAGAACTGCGTCTTCGAATCCCTCAAACCGTCTGCAGCCGCCTGCCACCGTGTCCCCGCAGCCCGCACACCCCCCGCTGTGCGCCAGAAGACGCGGCTGTGCCGGAACATGATCCGTATTACCGGGACATTTGAGTTGGCGAATGTCTTCCCCGCGGCTTCTTGATTGATCCCCTTCGCCCTCTTCATGTTCACTTACGTGCTTCCTCCCTGGTAAGAGTCAGATTAAGCTCACCTCCCAGCCTTGATACCATACCCTCCTGCCCCCCATGTCTTCATCCTCTGGCTTCCAGTCAATGCCCGGATGGTACTGGCCAGATGACGTACCCAAGCATGAGCCTGCACAGTCTGGTACTGCCTCTGCAGATACATCATCGCGGCAACAGCACACTGGTGAATCTGCAAGAGGTCCAAATTCGTCATCGCAACCGCGTAGCTCCAGACGCACCCACTGGCCCCCCAGACAGTGCAGAATATGCCTCGAGACTGTCCAGCCGACCTTCAACGTCCCTTCGCCAAACCTACCCGGCTTCTTACAGTCTTCCAATGTGGTTTACGAAGATGAGACTGGTCGCCTAATCCGCCCGTGCATGTGCAAAGGCTCATCCAAGTATGTTCATGACGCGTGCTTGCAAGCCTGGAGGCATGCAGACCCCAGCTACGGTCGTAGAAACTATTGGCAATGTCCAACCTGTGGCTTCAGGTACCGCCTGGCCCGTCTCGGTGTCGGCCGAATTATTGGCAGTGTTTGTATGTTATACCCGTCATTTCTCCTTATTCACCAATGAAAGCTAACAATCTCGCTAGCTGCTCAGGTTGGTTTGACCGTCCTCATACTGGTTTCCATCATATTCGTCTTAGGATTTGTTGCCGACCCTATCATCAACTTATATCTTGACCCCTGGAGTGTGCTGCTTCCCTGGTCTGGGCATTCAGCCTCTGATTACTCTTACTACTACGAAGACGAATCATCTACATGGTATGAGCACTTTGCAAAAGGGTTTGCAAGCATGGGCGTTCTTGGCTTCTTAAAAGTTCTGCTTGCTAGTCCACTCAGTTATTTTAGGATTGGGGGAGGCGCCCGAGGTCGTACGACGGGTCGTGATCGCTATGAACAGATCAGCTGGATCATCATTATAGTTGGTGTTGCTACCTTCTTAACGGTATGTGCCGAGACGATGTCAAGTGAAATCGCATGCTGATTTTGAATAGGCAATTTACAAGGGAGTTCGATCTTGGAGTCGCCGAACGCTCGAAAGGGCTGGCGAACGCGTCATGGATGTCCAAGGTGATGACGAAGATGAAGACGAATAGCTACAGTTGTAATCACCATGTATCATCATGTATGATCTGACAACCATGTGTCCCGCCTTGGCCTAGAGCCGTCCCAAGACCCAATCCGCACTTTCTTAAATTGCCACAAGTTATTCCTCAATACTGTGTCGATTAGTCTACGTGCGAAGATCAACCCAGCCCATGACATCCATATCAGCATTGTACGTTTTGTGCTCGCTGGCTTCTTGGAACATGGTGCTACTTGCCTTTGGCACTCATTTTGTTCTACCTCGCCAGCTCCTCGGGGCACCTCCCATGGCTTGAACGACATCAGGCCTTTGGCACATTCATGTTTAATTTAAATCGCTTCTCTTTGCTTTGACATGGACAGACACCCTGAAATCCTTGACATCACAACAGGAAAACGCGACATGCACTGTATGAGCGGGTTTAGTAGAAGACTAGATCAGTAAAGATCAAAGATTATTATTGTTTGACCGCAAACAATGGCCAATGTGAATCACACGAGAGGTTTCTGGCGTATCCAGCCCCCTTGTCCCAGTGCTATGAAGCATACTCTTCTAATCATGATCCCGTTGAATCCACCTTGGAAAAAAAATACCGAAAACCCAAAATCGAAAGCAAGTGGCCCCTTCACCCTTGCTTACTAGACGCCAAGATAATAGACGGTAAAAGAGAATAACCTAACCATTGAAATATGTGCCGAAAAAGCCCTGGGGTATCAAATATTCTTGTTTTATACACTGCCAGCGCCCTGGGAAAATGGCGCTCGCATTACTCACCAAAAGCGGGGTTGCCGCCCTTCATAAAGAGCCTCCTTGTCCCACCGACTCTACCCAAATCTTTGAATTCAGGCTTCTTGCCGCCCAGAGCTCCCCCGGGGCCCGCGCGGCTTCCTGGACGACTGCCACCACTGGTGAGTGGACGCTCGTCGCGTTGCGAGACGGGACGATCGGTTGGAATTGCGTTTGTGCTCACGGTGCGAGCTTGCTTCATCATGCCTTCGATCCACACCAGCTTGTCACCGCTAAGATCCAACTTTTTGGACGTTGGGCCCGCAAGCCCAACTTCTTTGCCTTGCCATGAACTACGAGATGACGTGGTCGAGGGTACATCTGGTTCTTCGCCCCGGTCTGGGGTTGAAGCGTGGAAAGTTGGCATTCGCGGAGGCGTCTGGTCTCTAGAGATGCCGACGCCCAAACCAGAAGCTTTGACAGGGGTAGTGGAAGGGCTGGGAATCGGGTAGCCAGCGCTGATGCGCCTCTCTCGCCTACTCATGACACTCTCTGGGCGACCGGGTGACTGATCTGGATTCTTGATTCCAAGACCCACGACTTCGAATTTGCCCTCGCTTGCTGTCCGTCGACCATGATGCTCAGCGTATTGACGCAGATATTCGCCGAGATCAGACCAGCCACCACCAACACGTACCATGACACGCTCGCCATTCTCCCCCACGCGACGAATGAATAGCTTGACGGGTTGCTCCTTGCCTGGTTGGGTAAGATGATATAGCTTGATGTCGTTATCGCCTCTTGCTGCTGCCGCAGATCTACGGCCAGACGAGACATTGTGAAGATCAAATTCACTCTTGGCAGGGGACAGAACAAGCTCAGGTGCTTTGAAGTTGCTCACAGAGCGAGCTGCACGTAGATACGTACGACTTCCTTTTGCCGTCAAACCACGTGCTGGTTTTACTTCGGGGGCGTTAGGTCCGGGGCCTGACGTGAGCCTAATGTGCGCCGGGATTGTTGTCAGGATATCAGAGATCTTACGCTCCAGTTCCTCTGCGCTGTTGCCAGGTTTGTGAGTGAAATGAGATGGCGGCCATGGTGCATTAGCTGGAGGTTGCTCGAGAGTGGTTGATTCTTGTTCCAGTCGCCGCTTTGGCATGGCGCCATTGAGTTCAGAATGAGGCATCCTCATTTCACGGATAGTAGGGTTGCGAACTGACGGAGACTCTTCCACGGTACTGTGCGGGCTTGAGTCTGGAGACAGGTCCGTGGAAAATGATCCAAGGCTTCCCCTCCAGGAGCGCGGTGTCTGGGGAGGGTCAATAACGGCATCATCGCTGCTACCTTTGGCGGTGAGGATTGGCATATCTGGAATCGCAAGGACCTTGGGATAATGCTGCACATGGCTTTCCGATGGGTCATCTGGCTTGGGGTCGCCTGGAAACAATGAATCGGACTCGGCTAGAACAGCGCCATGGTCCGGGCTCTCGTTGAGAACGTGATGCACAACAGTATCGCCTTCATCAAATTCCGATTCATCGTCAGAGGGTACCGGCTCAGACTCGAAGCTGACATTTGCTGAAAGTACGCTAGACGAGGGTTGTGATGAGCTGCCAGTTACAAAAGGCGAATCGTCTTCTGCAGGCGCATCGTAACCCAGAAGAGCCATATGCTGCCGAGGAGATAAGGCGACAGCGTTTTTTGGGGATGTTGATGAGCGTATCTTGGGTGAAATGATCTCATCTATAGACTCGAGAGAGTGTCCCGGCTTTCTGAGTGCATCTGATTGCAAAACAAGACTTGGAGGTCTGTTCATGGGATAATCAGAGTTTGCCTCTATGTGCCTGTCTTCACTGGCATTGGATTTGACAAGAGCTGCAGCGATTGAAGAGGACTGATCGATATTATGGTCTGTGTCTGGAATTGCGCTCGAGCTGGGATCTGGTGACAAATGCTGGGTGGTAGCAGATGCGCTTCTTGGTGCAGCTGAGTCGTCTGCTCGCCTGCGTACCTCGGCATCAATTAGTCTCCTCCTAGACTCATGTTTCCAACGCCCGTAGTCTGCCTCTGTAGCCTCAAAAGTGTCTATCCAGTGCTCTGGCAAGCAATCTTCTCGGCCTTCAAGTGTGTCGAGCATCCTGTCCAAACGCCTACCCAAGCTGCTCACTCTCTGATGAAGGACGGTGGAAATGGTGTCTATGGCTTCTTTCCACTGTTCAAAGGCAAGATCAGAGGGATCAGCTGGTGGCTCGATGGCGTCCCAGCCCAGGCGCATGGCTTTCTGCGCGGTATCGAGGTCGCTGATGTAACGAGGAGCCTCGCGCAAGATGGAGACTCGGGCCGTCCATGTGTTGAGGCGCTCTTTGAGCTTGGTGTGGTGTGGTAGGGCTGACAGCAGGGTCTGGGTGATGAGGAAGGAGAAGTCATCCATGACCTTGTAGTGTTGGCGAGTGGCTTCGTAGCCGGCAGAGGAGGGCCTGGACTTTGCAGCGGGATGCATATCCAGCACGTATTCCTTGAGCTCTTCGACGTCTAGTTTGAGCATCTCGTCGCCAATCTCGTCGAGGCGCGCCTCATGCTGCTCCACCTCGACTGAAAGCAGCGAGCCCCAGTATTCAAGCGGCGGCACGGCGTGGTCGAGGCCGAGGTCGAGACGGCCAACGTGTTGCTTGATGCGCAGCTCGATACTCTTGCGCTTCTGCTCGCGCAATTGAGGGCTGGGCTCCTCGAAAGAGCCCGACCATCCCCACTGCTCAATCTCAGCGCACCATGCCTTGAGGCGTTGGGCGGCCTTGGCGACGCGTGCGCCTAGGTCTCGCTCGGCGGCGGTGAGGGTGTCGATACAGGCAAAGATTTTGTATTCGTCGCGCGTAGTGTCGAACGGCACGGGAGTGTAGGTGAAGGCGCGCAGTGTCGTCTCGGGCGACAGATCGCGAAGGCGGCCGTCTTCTGAACCGGCGTGGAGGCGGCCTCTCCGGCCACTGGGCGACATGACTGGCGATGGGACTCGTCGGGGGGTATGCGGTGGCATCAAGCGCACGGGGGACGAAAAGGCGTCCATGATGCCGCTCGCGAACGCTGGTGAAGCGGATGAATGAGTGGATGATTGTTTCTTTATAAACAAGGGTCCTGTACGGTAGCGATTGGGCCACTGGACGGGGCACGCAAGACGGGATGTCGTCTCGGCGTATCTACCACAAGGATTGTTGGAGCGTGCCGCCCGTCTTGTTTGCGACTGATGGTGCGAGCAAGACGTTTGCGCTGCCAGCAGCTCAGAGTATTTGTTGACTTCGATTGTACGTACAGTGCTGGCTTGTGGCGCTACGGAAGTGGTGGGTGCGTCGGGGGAGCCGGAAATAGAGTCCAGGACCCCAACAACGCACTTGCACGCAGTTGATGCAATTCCATGTCGGCGATCTACAGGCCGTGTCAAGCTTTTCGTGAGCATTGAATCAAAAAGAAGCACCGGTGTCGTGAGCTTGATTGGCCTGCTAAGTAAAGATCTCGGACGTGGAGTACACGGACTTGTGGAAGGTTAGATATATTCATTATATCTTATGTATTTAGTTATACTTGAATCTTTTTTCTATATAACTACACGATGCGATGAAAGCCGTAGTTCAGAGACAATGATAGGCATGGCGACGGGAAAGTGGTGAGGGTCCTATGCTGTAACTTTACATGGCACAATACTGTTCAGTGTCGTCTCATATAAGTGTAGTATTCGTTTGTGCACAGCTCACAATCCCCCGTTGATACAATGATTCGAAACTTGTCTTGGTCTAGTCCCAAAGAGGATAAGCCCCGGCCAGTTTCCAGTTCCTTCTCCACACCTACATACAGACACACAGACACACAATACCATTCACGAATACCATAGCTGCGCAAATGCCACAGCAGGGTGATACCATGATGGTCCGAGTCACTATTTAGCCAAATTCAGCGTCTTATTCCCTTGCGTTTGTGTTTTCATGGGATTGCGACAGACACGAGCGAGACAAAGAGCGAGATATGGTCGTTACGAATGGGGAATCCCCACTGCCCTTCCCCGCACAGCAGTCAGTACATGCATACACACACACACACTCTCTCTCTCTCTCTCTCTCTCTCTCTTACACACACTTACCCCCACACTTCGGCCACCGGTATGCCCGTCTTACTGACGCCTTGCGCCCCCGCGTCATTCAAGATGCTCCTTTCGATTCCAGAAGCCGACCGGATGTCCTACAACCGATATCGTCATCCCTCGCGGCCAAGCACGTCGATGCTGCCTCGCGCATATCCAACCCCGCGACCTTCCACCCTGAGTTAGTCAATTGCCCGCATATTTCCTAGGACCTGCATTCCTGGATACCAAATACACGCAAGCCGCAGTATCCGACGTCACCGCCAATCGCTGCCTTTCGCCGAATCTTTTCCTTCAACGGTATCGTTGACGTTGCTGCGTCAAAGCTTGTCATGTTCATGTGCAAGTATTTAAAGTCGTGGATACGCAGGGATTGCTAGATACACCTTGTGTCCCACCAAGACGTGCCATCTTCATCCCCTCACTCAGTCCGTCAACATCATGAGGCCATCCCTCTTGGTCCTTGCGGCCATTGGCGCTCAGGCCTGCCAGCGTGAACGTGCTTTCCACCATCATTCCCACCCGCACGTTAAACGGCAGGCATCCTTTCCCCCCACCTTGACCCCACATGAGGAGATCTTGCTTAATTCTTTCGACGCCCTCTCCATATCTGAATGGTCATACTACTATAGTTCGTGTCGCAAGTCCCTCCGCAACCACAGCACTGCTAACTCTTCGCAGCTCATGGCGCCCACTTGGCTGGTCAGAACAAATCCATGGGTAATCAATCAGCACCTCCGCCAGTATCCTCAACAAAAAACGCTAATTTATGATCAAAGCACAATGGACAGCAGATAGATGGTCCGACTATGGTTTCACTTCACGCTTGGACGAATATTGTAGGCACAACCTCGACCCAAATCTTGCAACGAGACATGGATTGACAGTTTTCCAGACGTATTCTTGAACTATCCCGTGTCAAACTCCTTGAAGCTCACTTATAATAATGGGAGCACGTACACTCCTAGTCTAAAAGAGGACGTGCTTGAAGAGGACCCAACCACTAGCTACCCAAACAGTGTGCCCGTATTCCACGGCTACTCATTTACCGGCAATGCGTCTGCAGAATACATCTATGTCGGTAGAGGCCAACAAGTCGACTTCGATCGTCTGATTGAGCTTGGTGTCGAACTCGAGGGTAAGATCGCATTGGCCAAGTATGGTGGACCTTTTCGAGGTCTCAAGGTCAAGAATGCTCAGGACCACGGCATGATTGGAGCCGTCATCTTCACCGACCCTGGTGATGATGGCAACATGACCGAGTAATTACATGTCTAGCCTATTCACGTCCTGTTGTGCTAACAGTCTCCAGAGCAAAGGGTGTAGCTCCTTACCCTCATGGCGGTGCTAGAAACCCTACCACCGTCCAGCGTGGATCAGTTCAATTCTTGAGTACATACCCAGGAGACCCAACCACGCCTGGCTATGTCTCCAAACCAGACTCGCCACGCTCTGACCGCAGAAACATTCTTCCCCAAATTCCCAGTCTTCCCATCTCCTGGATTGAGGCACAGCCTCTGCTACTAGCTCTGAATGGACATGGTTCAAATGGTACTGAAGTCAACAGGACGAGGTGGATTGGCGCTATTCCAGGTGTAGAATACTACACCGGTGAGGGATCGGGCGCTACGCTTTCCATGTCCAATGTCATGAACGACACATATGGCACAATCTGGAATGCTGTCGGTATCATCAATGGAACCAATCAAGACGAAGTCGTTATTGTCGGAAACCACAGAGATGCCTGGATTGTTGGCGGGGCAGCTGACCCCAACTCTGGATCCGCTGTGCTCATTGAGCTAGCTAAGGCATTTGGCGCACTGTCAGAGACTGGATGGAAGCCATTACGTACCATCGTACTCTGCAGCTGGGATGCTGAAGAGTATGGTCTTGTTGGAAGGTATATATGCCACATGTTACTGTTAGTGTCTTCAACTAACATGTCTCTAGTACTGAATGGATGGAAGAATATCTTCCATGGCTCAAGAACGCCGCAGTCTCCTACCTAAATATCGACGTAGCAGTTTCTGGCCCGGTAAGCAACAATGGCATCATGCATGCGTAAGCCATACTAACATTGTCGGCCAATCTCCAGATCCCCGATGTTGCGGCAACTCCTGACCTCCATGCCATTGCTACCTCGTTGATGAAAAAGGTCGTATATCCATACCGTAACGAGACTGGTCTCACCATGTACGACGTGTGGACGCACGAGTCCGGTGAAGTTGGCGTCCTCGGTAGTGGAAGTGATTACACTGCCTTCCTCCACCGTGGCATTGCATCCATTGACATGGGAGCTGGCCCCGGACCAAATGATCCCGTCTACCCTTACCATTCCAACTATGACTCTTATCACTGGATGGCGACCTTTGGTGACCCAGGTTTTGCTACACACAAGGCCATGGGTCAGTTCCTCTCCCTTCTACTTTACCACATGGTCTCCGATCCTGTGGTGCCTCTGGAGCCAGCGGACTATGTCTCTGAGCTCAATACCTACCTCGATTCTCTGAAGGAGGACATCAGTGCCAGTAACTTCACCATTGACCTCAGCAATCTGACGAGTGCCATCTCCGCGTTTGAGAGATCGGCCAAGGAATTCGTCCTTCTCCGGGATCAAGCAGTTGCGGCCAATGATACCGCGCTTATCACCGTGCAGAATCACAAAGCTCGAGATTTCTCTCGTGGGTTCACTAGCCAGGGTGGCTTGCCCACCCGTGAGTTTTATCAACACACTATCTTCGCTCCCGGTCGAGATACGGGATATGCCCCTGTGACGTTTCCCGGTATCACAGAGAGTATCACCTTTGATCAAGACGCCGACCTAGCGCAGGAGTGGGTTCAAAAGACTAGCGACGCAATCTTACTTGCTGCCAGTATTCTAAAAACTTAGGATAAATCTATATAGATAAAGAAACAAGAACAAGCTTTTGTCTATAATACACTACGTTTACTACATGTTGCCTCAATGGCTCTATCATGCTAGGGATGGTTGAGAGAGTGTCAGATTACATCGTCCCGTTCTACTGAGAGTGCTGCCCAGCGTCTTCAACGCCAGCCTAGTGCGGCCTGAGTAGATCGGCACTGGCGCCGCTAATTTTCTGGCATCTGCACTACTAGGCTGATTAGCCATCCCTGTTGTGAAATTCGCGTTTCCAACCGGTAGTTGCAGCTGTTCTACGATGATCTACCCGGCAGCTGGCAGAATATCGGGGCACAGTTCTGTCGACGGACACAAACCCTGGAGTGGTTAGTGTGTATAAGTGGCGAGTAGTGGCGTTCAGCATGACACGCCTTGGCAGGAGAAGATCCACAGTACCATCGCACTAGGTGTACCGGCCGGCACATGTTGTTCAAAGCTACTCGTTGATATACGCAAAGAACATGGCGTTCGAGGTACATATCGTACGGTGAGTGCCATTCAAGATTGCCTAGAATCATCACACTGCCCTCCTACTTCGTTAGATCCATCATCAAAATCATTACCAGCGCAAGGCAGTTTTTCCTGTTGAGAATTCAGAGGAATAAGGTTTGTGCCAATCCATCTAGTGTCGTGGAGATGCCGCTACACGCCAAGGGAGAAACACCTACATCCCTACCTCGCATTAATCCGTTACACTTACTAGAAAGCTCTAAAGAGATGTTCGTCAAAGTAGTCGTACCTTTGCTTGAGTCCTTTTTGCTGTACTTCAAGCGGCTCAGGGAGTTTCTTTACAAATAGCTTTACTCATTGCTTCCCCGCAATCGAGTGGCAAAAGATAGACTTGGTCGCCACCAGAACCTGGCAGACTAACTTGCGGTCCATCCATCAATCGGAGCCGCGCGTGTTGTCTGATTCAGGGTCAGGGCCAGGTTCGCACTATGCCTTGCGAGGTTTCGGGCGCTTCTGAGGCAATCTTTGTGCGAGCTGATATGTAAACGGAGCCACCCCTATGCGAGTTCCAAGGAACTATTCTTCCTGGGTCAAGTGCCCAGGTGGTGCAACTCTGTGACGGTGATTGAAGAGATGCAGATTCGAAAATTGTTCGCAGCTGTGCTGTGTACCCAGCTAAGTCAGATTGGTGTTGCGGCGCTCGACGACATTCGAAGTATGGATTCGCGGGCTTTGTCAATTGGCGATGTCCCGCTCTGTGGTGTGGGTGTACAGATATCTATTACGTTTTAGGAATTTTTCTAAGACTTTTGTAGGCTGACATTTCGTACAGTTGAGCTGCCTGTTCCTCACTGTGCCACCCACTGGCTGCGCTCTTGACGATTATGACTGCCAATGCCAGAATGCCCAACTAGCCCACACCCTTTCGGCTTGCATGCTGGCCAATTGCACCATGGCTGATACCCTGAATACGGCGAAAGTGCAACAGGATATTTGCCACCTCTCCAATGAGTCCAAGCAAAACGATGTCTACGTCTATACAATCGCTTGCTACACGATCGCCATAAGCTTTGTGCTTCTGCGGGTTATCGGTAGAGTAGTGACTCGAAGATTTGCTCTTGACGACTACATCGTGGTTACAGCACTGCTCTTCACCACAGTTCCTTTGGGACTAGTGCTCAAAATGGCCGGGGTAGGCTTTGGCGAACATCTCTGGAATCTCCAGGAAGGGCAACTACTCCAGAACCTTCGATTCTTCTACGTTGCATGGGTAACCTACACGTTTGTACTTGGACTCACCAAGATATCCCTGGCATTGTTGTACAGAGAGGTTTTCCCATCGCCAGGCGCGCAACGGGGATCATTGGTGCTCTTGGTTTGGATCGCCATCAACACTTTAGTTCTGATCTTCCTCACAATCTTCAACTGTAACCCTGTAAACGCATTCTGGGACCGCGATATCAAGACGGCCAAGTGCACGGACATCAATGCCATCGCATACGCGAACAGTGCATCAGCGATTGCTCAGGATGTTGCTCTGCTGATTTTTCCTCTGGCATGCATTCGGACGCTGAACATGACGAGGTGGCGCAAGATAATGGTGGGCATCATGTTCGCTATTGGAACACTGTACGTATTTCCCATTGTCATTCCAGGTAGAAGTGGGTAAACTAACGAAAGCAAAAGAGGGTGCATAGCCACGATAGTCCGTCTACACACGATCCTGACCTTCAAGACCACAATCGACCCCACTTGGGACTACGTTCCCATCACCATATGGACTGAAATCGAGCTTGCATGCTGTTTCGCCTGCCTCTCCTTGCCCGCAATCCGCATGTTGCTTGGACGCATCCTGCCGGACGGTTTCTTCTCATCAATCACCTCGCGATACCGCTCGTATGGATCCAGCGCCCCGGATCGAGGTGCTGACGTTATAAAACCAAACTCTGCACCAGCCGGTAGAGGATTCCGAAGCTGGAAGCAGATCTCATCGGACCATGAGCAGGAGGCGGGAAAGTCGAACGAAATGGACGTATTAAATAGGCCGGTGACAGATGCGCGGAGTGAAAAGAGTCGGGGAGCGGAATCGCGCGTCGAAGAGGCACGGATTTCAGATGTAGAGGACGAAGTACTGCCAACCCCATGGGGTCATCTATAGATATTCAGCTCTGGGTAGTCTCGCTATATATTCTAGGATCTGCTATAGATCAACAAGAGATACTATAGTTAATTGTTTTCCTGCCAGAAGACATCATTAATGCATTGGCGCGTCAGTGCGAGTATCTGGACGGTGAAGCACGGCATGTTGTTAGGCTTTTGCTTAGAGCGCTTATTTAGTGGGAAAAACGATCCGCTTTGGGTCAAGAACCTGCTAAAAACGGGACGGAGAATAGGGAGAGGGAAGGCCGCTCGCTAAAAAGGACGGTTGTAACGAGAGAGAGAGAGAGATAGAAGAATTGCGGTGGCGATGGCTGTGCGATAACTATACTCTAGCTCTTTTAGAATGCTAGGCATATGACTAGTTCGTAGCTACTAATATCTTATCGTGACTAGCTTTCAACAATTATTCCGAGAATAAATATATATTTTAGCAAACTGGGTAAGGTCCTGTGACTCTTGGACTACTGTTGTTCAGCATCAAACCTGACAGGGGGTACTATACATAACCCTTTTTGTAAAAAAAAAATCCAAGATGTATTAATTGTACTATATTATATGCTATAATGCGTATATCAAGGTATGAAACATCTACTCTATATAATAGCGTAAGCACCTTAGTTTGTCTTCTTCAGTGACAATCCCTCCCAAGTGAACTTCGCGATAAGCACGAGCGCCGCGCATGCAAATAGTAGACAACTTCCAAAGATCCATAGGTCATCATAGCCGTTGTTCTTCTGAATTGTGCCGCCAATAGGTGTACCAACCAATATACCAATTGCACAGAAAAAGAAAGCCTGACCCAAGCGTGTACCGATCTTGTGTTTAGCATTGCCGCTTATGTAGATGATAACCGTCGAAGGCAATGACACAAAGGTTCCGGAAAAGAAACCGTAGAATGCCATGAGGACGATAATGCCGGCCGGGGCTGTGACGGTTAAGAGTAGTATGCAGAGAATCCCAGACATGAGTATGCAGGGTATCATGACATTGAACGGACCAATCTTATCCGAGAGGAGATTCGGCAGAATACCTGAAAAACGTGGTGTTAGCAAAATTATGCGAAATGTTGAAGAGAGTGTACTTACGGCCAAAGAGCGAAGTGCTGTTCAAAATGGCGATGAGATAAAACCCCAGATTCTCATCGGTAATCTTTTCCGTAATTGCGAATATTTGAGCAAAGACTAGGGGTACATTGAGTCCCGAAAAACCCAATAAGAAGCCCAAAGTTATGAGAGAGTATGCAGGGATCAAGAACGCCTTGAAATCGAATAGAGTCCGTGTTTGAGGGGGAAGCACACGGACGCGCATTACGACGTTTGGGATAGCCAGCGTTCCTAGCATGATGAAGCCGAGCACGCGGGTAGCCCATCCGAATCCGATCTGTGGGAGGAGCTTATGCAAGACAATTGGGTAGATTACGCCTCCCATTGACGACCCTGAAGCCGCAATGCCGATGGCAGCTCCGATCCTAGTTGTGAAGTAGGTGGAAAGGATAGCGACACTCGGAACATAAATCAGGCCTGCGCCAATACCAACACAGAAAGATTGAGCCAGTAGAACTTGCCAATACTCATGGCAAATCGACAGCATCATGTGACCGAAGACAATCATAAAAGATCCGACGAGCAAGAGTGCGCGGAGGTATCCGGCATCGTAGATGGGTCCGGCTAAGGTGCCTGTTACCAACATAAGGTAGGCTTGAACGGATCCAATCCAGGCGATGGTGGATGAACTAGAGCTCCGGAGTAGAGTCGTTTCGTAATATGCCTGGTACGATCCAAATGTGTTGGTGATACCCCTTGATCTGGAATTAGCAACCCGTTTTTGTGGTCCAAGTGCAAGGGTTGTCTCATACCATGCATTGAATGTGAGGAAGAAGGCTCCAAAGACCTGCAACCAAGCTAGAGTACCGCCGTTAGGTGGTGGAGAGACAGCATTCGTGGCAGGCTGCTCTGGCTGTGCGGCCTCTAGCGCCGCTCCACTGTCGTCGGGTGTGGTTATGCCGCTGCCAGGCAGTTGCTCCTTCGCTGAAGGATCAAAGACGCCCTGCGCTGTGTTTGAAGAAGAGGATGAAGAGGCAGGCGGCAGGTTTGGTTTCTCGCTAGAAGGCATTACAGGATGTGTTGATGCCATGTTTTGATGTGTCGTAGAGACTATTACACCCTAGTTGAGTGTTCAAGGTTCGAGATGTTGCAAGAAAAAACAAGGATCTTACTTCTGTACACAAATCAGCACCTAGAAGAGAAGCAAAGACTGGGTAGTGTGCTATGAGTGGGAAGATTACGGCAGGGGAGCTCAATGTATAGCTAGGAAAAGCTAAAGTACTGGAGATGAGATCTGCTGTAGAGTATACAGATCGGGAGAGAAATTCAGATCGAATGCAAGTATATACCATCATTAAATGTAAATACAGTTATCCATCTCTATCCATAGACATTGCGTGGGCTCTTCCGGTCTTGGGAAAGTCGTGCCCCGATCGGATCCGGCTTCTTTGTCATTGTAACTATAGCTCCGCATATCAGAGTTTTTCGAACGCAGTTACCCTGCATAATGATCGATCATATCGGCGCCGAGCGATATCTCCGATTTTAGCATGGCGGTTATTGGTGGGGTTTAGAAGAAATTCGCCATGTTTGCCATCACCACCCAGTCCTCCGAGATCCGATGGCCGATGGCCGAAGCACAGTATTCATCTCCGAGATGCAGAGCCTACGCCTATGACGCTTACTCATCACACAGAGGGAAATATATTAGACTGGCTACGGAAATCGGCCGACAATGTAGGAATACTGGGCGCTTTATTTTGCAACAAGTCCCCTCTGTTAGGCACACTGGTTTTGCCTCCATGAATGCAACCTACGTGGACTTCCCATTGAAGGCGCAACCTTGGATTGGCGAAACTTCTCAGCTCTTCGTACACAATATGCTTCGGGATATGTTGGAGAAACACAATACTTGCTGACTTGACATAGACTATCGCAATATTCCCTTTCTTCCGATATGTCTCTAGTACTCTCAGCCACTACTATGGGCAGACAGGAAAAATGAAAAATGTCAAGGTTTGGGGATGCTAACTCCTCAAACCACTCACTCTAAACAGTTTGACCACTAGCATCGACTCTTCCAAACAGAATGCAACGAACACATCGACTCAATTCCTCGGTGTGGAAGCTCAGCTAAATTTGAACAAAGAGAAATCCTATCAAGGTAGGCGGACCAAATTAATCTGGAAAACTAGATCAATACATCCATCAGCCTATATACGTCTAACCTAACCCTTGCGGCGCCTCAGAAGTAACGAATTGCCCGGGTTCGGCATAACCTGCCCATCCACCTGAATCGGCTCATACCGCTCCGTTCTTCAATCCGGCATCACGATATCGTAATCGAGAATCATCCTCACAAGCACCGTCTTAATCTCACTGGCTGCAAAGAAGCGCCCCGGACACGCATGCTTGTCATAGCCAAACAGCATATCGCGTTCATTGGCCGAGACAAACTGCGAGCGAGCTAGCTCGGCCGTACTCGCGTTTTCACGCATTTTGTAGAAGCGGAAGCCGTCAAAGTCGTCGGGGTTGGTGAAGATAGTTGCGTCAAAGCTTACGGCGTCGGAGGGGACTTCGACGATTACGCCGGCGGGGATGTGTTGGCCGTTGGAGAGGGTGAAGGGTTGGTGGACGTAGCGGGCAAAGGAAGCTGGGCAATGGCTGTTAGATTTTGTTTTTCGTCTGTTATAATATTTATTCTGAGGGGAGGGGGGAAAGGGGGAGAACTTGCTGATGCTAAAAGGGTACTAGCGGCCGACTTCCTTGATAAAAGAGTCGAGCTTGACTAGTTGCTGAAGAGCGCGCGGTGTGAGGCTCCCGCCATTGTCGTCCAGGACGGTCTGAATCTCCCCGCGCAATGGCTCGAGGTACTCGGGCATCGCGGCGAGACTGAATAGGCTATTGGTGGCTGTTATGGCGGTGGTGTGGATGGCTGCGACAGTAAGTGTAAGCTGCTGTCGGATCAGTGACGAAACATCCATGGAGACATTGCTTGATTTGGCACGATTCATCAACCACTGCAACATATCGTCAGAATTCTTCTGGTCTGATTCTTGTCTCTGACGTATGATGGGCTCGAAGAACTGGGTAGCTTGTTTTTGTCTATTCTGGAGCTGTTGAATCTCAGAGAGGCGAGGGGCTTTGAAGGGGCGAAGCCATTTGTTGCAATTCTTGACAGCGAAAGTTGCAATGGTTGTTTCATTCGTGAAGTTGACTGCAATGTCGAGATATTCGGGGTCGCGGCAGTATTCTGGTCCGACGAATATGCGGCCAGATACCTGAGCTATAACGTTTGTTAGATTTTCGTATATTGCCAGTTTAGTTCAGTCCTCGCAGGGAGGCATGAAGCGCTCCATAGCGTTGTCGATCTCGGCAGTAATATGCTCATTGAGGCGTTCTGTATTTTAGATAAGCTGCAAGCCTAACGCAGTGGTGCACTCCCATACTTAATGAAGGTGTAAGATCAGCCTTTATACTATGCATCAATGTCGGAAAGTTGGTTTCATGTTTGGTGTATTGACCTTCGAGGAGCTGTGTAATCTTAGCATCTAATCTAGCCATTGTAGGATGACAGCCTCGAACCTTTTTAACAGCTGCAGGAAGATCCACAACATTGTCGGGGAGTTTGTTCAGCTCGGGTAAAAACTTGGGTGGTATGACCACATATTGTATGTCATCATCTGCCGCCATGCGGTAAACAGATTTCGTGAACTGCCAACTTGTGAGTTCCCATCTTTGCAAAGGATAAGGATTTATTCACCTGTTTGCATCCTTTGCGATACAGTTCTGTGCAGTACTTTAGGAAATAGGCTCATTGCTTGTCATTGTTTGTAGAAAGGCCGAACACTGGCAATTTTGATAACTTGAGCTGCAGGCTGAGCTTTGGAAGCAACACAAGAAATGCAACGACTAGAGCAGATAGTGTGGTAACTTGGGTAAGAAGCGCCGGGTTTGAGAAGATTTGACTATCCATCTTGAGGAAGATGAAGTTGTACCCAACAAAAAAAACACTAGTGTTGTCATCGCCGTACTTATAGTACTTATTTCCAAGTGAAATATCGATATTGAGTCTGCTGGAATCCGGAAATCTCGGCCTCCACGGAACGGATGGGCTTGCGGTCCGATTAGTTGTCGCCATGCAAGGCTGCTCGTTGTACCAGGATAACCGTTAGGCTAGACATGTTTGTCTACGACAAACGTGCTAAACCCTGTCACTAAAGGAGTCCTTAGACACCTATAAGAACTTAGAGATAAGGATTACTACTTCCGCGTTTCCATCGGCTCGCACCGCGCAAGCTCTTGATCGGCCGGTGAAGCCGGAAGTCTCAGGCCAAGGGATCGTTGTCTACTCGAACGAGCCACTTTCGCTATATAAAATATTAGCACTACTAGCATACTCGACTTATTAAAGGCTAGGCCAAACGGATATACTAACTCCATTTTTACTAGCCGTAATAGTGGTGTAACAGTAGGAATGCGTAAACGCAGGCTTTCATGCCGTCGGGGCTGGGCAATCTTACGTATCTCCGAATTTATTGGTTAAGTAACTAAGAGGTAGATGAATCCAAGTTCTAAACTCCGATCGACTAGCACCGGGGCGACCCGCCGTAATATACATTACCCGTGATCCTATATTCGGACGTAGAAGGTTATTCCAAGTTTTTACCAACAAGATGGGTTTATCGTACTACTATAGTATAGTCGACCTCCTACCTATCTATTCTCATTCTTCGTCGTAACACTCCATCTTTTCTATTTTTTTCATCTATTCACATTACATCACGAGTACTTTCTAAGAACTCAATAGGGAGAAGATGGTAAGGATAACTATAAGATAATCTTTCTGTGTTCTGGAATATTTGTAGTATTACTACTCTATCTACACTAGAGAGGTAGATGCCTGGATATCATGCAATTATAGACAAGAAAATGCAACGCCGCGCTTGCTAAATGACCAAAGAGACTGTTTGTAAGACAAGGAAAACAAGAGGTGAATAAAGGAAAGCACATAAAGGAAAGAATGCGTAGTTGGAACAGATTCAAGCCTTATGCTTTTGGTTCTGTGTTGACCGGAGCGTATCCAGCGGGAGTGACGGACAGGTAGCTTTGATGAGCGACTGGATCTGGGCTGAGCACATGAGGGGTAGTATCTGGCGTGCTGTTGATTGATTCCATGGCGATGCTATGCTGAGAGGCATTGTAGCCTGAGTTGTAAGCAGTGAGGGGCTTCAAGTCCTCTGGATGCATGCTCCATCGTGAGGCATTGTTCACTTCACTGATGCCCACGGCAGAAGCGTCGTGCGGTACATTGTCATACACCCCGCCCGTCTCATGTACGGCCACGTGTGAATTGTGGTCGTGATCGTGGCCGTGGCCATGTTCGTCGACTTCGAGTGCGTATGGCTTCCCGCTCTTTTTGAGTTGTTTGTTACACCACAAGCAGCTTAGTTTGTCGCACACAAGGATGAGGAAGAGAAGTACCACACAGACTGGTAGAAGAGCGGGCGATTCAATGGCGGCGTAGATCTTGGCGTCGTTGGCCATGAGCGCCAACATTGCCGCGCCGACGCAAAATGCACTCATGCGTGAGATGACGGATGTGTAGTCGAAGAGGTCGGCCTTGTGGCGGCGGATGAGGAACAGGAAGATGACCAGGCAAAGGACGAGGATGCAGAAGGAAGTCCAAAAGTACAGGTAGACGAGTTTCCAGGCATGGAGGCCTACCTCGAGCGGGCTGTGCTTTTCGAGTTTGTCCACAGGGAGCTTCATACCAAGGCCGGTGTACATGCCGTTGCTGATGGCGTAGGACAAATCCTTGAACGAAGTTGGCCAATTGCTATACTTGTTCTCGTCACCAAACGTGTAGTTGTTGGATGTATCAGGCGAGCAGATATCCGTTGTGTTTCCGATTTTCCAGATGGCATTTCGCGCTTCGTAAAAGAAGCTTCTCGTCTCGAGTTTACCATCGAGTTCGTAGTAGTCAAGCAAGTCCATGAGCTTGTCTGAAAGCTTTTCGCCGTCGAGATTTTCAAGTTGGCAATACTGGGTAATTTTGCCTGAGGCCTTGTTGGTGTTGTTGATAATGTAGCGAGCGAGGGCAAGCTGCTGCGACCCTTCAACTACGCCGACGATTGCAATTTGAAGCGGGAAATGTAAAAGACTCCAAATCTGCTGCCTAATGGTTCCGTAGTGGCCATGTGGGAAATTGTCAAAGTACCTGGTACGGGTGGTCAGTCTGGGAGTTTATGCATTGTGTTTCGGGATACTCACAGCGCCCAGACTAGGACCAGAACGACAATAATGCACATGATGAGAAAGCACCCCTCAACATTGAGGCCGTGCTTTCCCATGATTCTGGACACGGTCTTTGTAACGCCAATGGCGCCCTCACCAATGACGATGATAGTAAGCAAGCTCATTCGCTCCATGAGATGCGTCTTCTTGAAGCTAAGCATGCGCCAGAAACACGAGATGGCAATGACGACGACGGCCTCCAAAACCATGACGACATACCAAACAAGGTAAATGTGCCGCCGATTTTGATTACCCTCGCGGAAAACAGGCGTCATGGCAATAAAGGCACCCATGCTGACCAAATAGATGGCAAACATGAGCATCAGAGGCAGGTAGATTTTGGAATACTTTGCCTTCCATGTGAAGAACAGGACGACGAGATATTGAACTGCCAAAAGACCACGGGTTATGACGAGCGTGTAGCACATGATGCGGAAGTTCTGTGGTCAAAAGTCAATAAATGTGCATTGGCATGTCAAGAGAGTGGCAGACTGACCGTGTTGTTGCGCGGGGCTTTCTGATTGGCAGGATTAAACTGGCTACCAACCAAGGCCAAACCAACAAAGGCAATAAACTGGATCGTCTTGCATATACGTTCATACAGCGAGTCTCGCGCAAAGCGCACATCGTGCAGCGTAATCTGGAACCAACACGACCACAGAATTCCGAAGAAGCCAATGTATCCCAAAAGGTAGTCCAAGTCTGTGATTGAGTGGTAGGCGGTGAAAGTTGCCAAGTTTGCGACGAAGAACAAGTCGAAGAAGAGCTCGACGCTGTTGGCCTCGTGTCGCTGGGAGAAGACGAGATTTTCATGGTCGGCACCGACAAGCGGGCTTTCGATAAAGGGTGTGGTCTTGTGTAGGCGCCTCAGGTGCTTTTCAGCGTCGACATCGCGTTTGTGGCCATGGAAACTCCAACCCATGTTGGGAGGCTAGGCAGGAGAGGGAGGGGGAGTGGGGGAGAGAGGAGGGGGACAATGCCCGCGGTACGAATGGCTTGCTCGGTGCAAAAGGCGAGGAATGGAGGCGTAGAGGAGATGAGAAAGAGCTGACTATGTATAGAAAAAAAAAGAGAAAGACGGTAATGGGAGAAACCGAAACTCTAATACCAGTGTCCGTCAGACTGGCCAGGGTGCCGTGCCACGATTCTTATGTGAATCTTGCCCGTTTCCACGATTACTCCACACGACAGCAATGACCCCTCATGCAGACAGGTAGCGCAAGTCCTATCTTGGGACATGGCACTAGAATCAGCACTACGGCCGTGGGCCATTTTTTTTCTACCCTCCAGCTCAGCGGGAAAGGAGCTAGTGGCAGTGCATGGTGGTTAGCCGCATGGCCGTGCTGAGATGGGAGCCCCTACCCGCTCGTATGCAGAGATGCAAGCCACTTAAAGGCCGAGAGATTGGGCAAGGGAAGCCTACTCTCTGCCATGGCCTAGGAGCAGGCGGTGGAGCCGGGGGAGCCGTGGGGGAGGACAGGAACAAGAGCCGCAGGCCAATGGGCGACGCATGTGGGTGAGGCTTGGCCAGTTGGCTTGCTGCCGTGTCGAATGCCGTGGATTTTGATTGTGCGTGTCGTTTAGATGTTCATCACAGTGAGAGAGTCAGCTCCGCCCCCCTCCGCTCCCCAGTCAAAAGGTCCGTCCGTACGCGGGCGACTAGCCAAGGCAGGTCGGGCGGAGCGCCGCCCGCTGCCCTTCTGCCCTGCCTCTGCCTGCGCCTGCGCCCACCACCATGACCGGACCAAAATCGAAGGCTTCATGCACCGCAGCCCCATGGCGTTGCGCTAGAGTGCGGTGGTGACTATACTTATGTACTTGCCTACACCACATGCTGTGTAGCACATACATGTAGTGTCCATGTTGGCCTTCAGCTATGCGCCCCAAGAATATCTGAGTATACGCTGGCATGCTGACCAGCCCACTCTTTCAGCTCGCTCTGCAAGGCCAATTTAGCACGTTCACTGCCTGAGGCCACTCGCAATTACTTACTCTCCCACCCCCTGCACGCGTGCCTGTACCTTCTTCCTTACCCCGTCCAAGTAGTAAGTATTCGCTGACCAGTACTCTCGTCATCGCCCGGGTTCGTCCAGATATCCTTGGCTGATTTCCCGCGTCTCCCTTCCCCGATTACATACATGCAAAGCACTTTACATGATGACTTGTGGCTGCCTCGTTGCCAAGCAGACGCCCGGCCCCTGAGTCGTGGGCGCGTATGGCCCGGCATGGTGCAACAGCCTCGTGAAAGCTTCTTTCTGTCCTTGGACACTAGTGCCCGCCTACTATCCCACCACGCATCCACTCTGCTCAAAGTATTCATCTCTGCAATACTACATGCTCCCTCTGCTCGGCACCTTTCTCATTGCGATCTTCTTACAAACACCCGTTGCACCGAAATCATGACAGTCTTTGCTCTATCCCTCGGACCACCACGTGGCACCTGGCCGTTGCGC
This sequence comes from Bipolaris bicolor, assembly GCA_026262445.1. Lineage (NCBI taxonomy): Eukaryota > Fungi > Ascomycota > Dothideomycetes > Pleosporales > Pleosporaceae > Bipolaris > Bipolaris bicolor. Next base: position 531,200 of record JAODYD010000003.1, read on the forward strand.
AGGCACGTGACTGCCATCTCCCTCGTCTTCGACACTGCCTTCGACGTCACAACATGCTCCTGCACGTGCCATGTACACCTTCAATCTCACTTGCGATGCTCGATCCGCTAGCCGAGCGAGGCTGCCATCCCTTCTACGTCTTCTAAAATAACCCGTACAACGCCGCTCACCCCCAGTCTCTAGTTTAAGCACCGCTCAGCCAGTGCCAAATTGCTATGTTACATATGCTTCCCATGACTCGTTCACTTCCGTAACAGGCCTGTGCCCTCGTCCGCCTCCTCACCACCACCACCACCACCTTCCTCTTCATCTTCGTCATTGTCTTCGTCAGACCATCCTTCAGCCTCCAGCCCTTCACCACGGATGCCAAAACTCAGCACAAAACCGACGAACGCAATGCCAGCGAAGATGCCAAACGGCAGGACTTCTCCCTTAGGCCTCAACTTGGTCGCAGCCGTGAACAGCGAGCCCGAAACAAATGGTCCTGCTGCCCGTCCAGCAGCGGAGAGCGTCTGCGCAAGGCCGTTGAGCGTCCCGAGAACGTTATGGTTGGGCGCCGAGTTTGTGATCTGCGCTCCGTTAACGTGTGCTACAACGGGTTAAGATCGCATCAGAGTAACTTACCATGAGAAGCGCAGCCGTCAAGCCGCCGACACCTGCCACTGTCTTGATGACCAATACCACCCCAAGCTCAAACCACAACCATCCTGCGCCCGAGCCAATGCCCTTGTACGGCTTGCTGTCTTTGTAACCCACCCACGGCATCAGTCCAAACGCCGCAATGAACAGACCCAAGCTAACCCTGTATGCCATTTTGTTGCCGAGCTTGCCTCGTAATCGTCCAAATATCCCCACTTGAAACAGTATCGTGATGGCTCCTGCAAACGACAGCGACAGGCCTACAGCCTCTGGCTTCAACCCGCGCCCCGTCGGCGGTTGCTCTTCGGCAAAAATAGGATACAGAGAATTGTAAGAAATATTAGCTAGTTGAAAAATAAAGTACGTCACCAGCAGCAGCACTGTGTCGCGGTTCAACACCTCCTTTCGCGTAAGCTCTTCGCTGTTGGCGTGTGGGAATAGCGCAGGCGCAGATTCGCCAGACGTGTCCGACACGTCGTCGTCTTCGATATCGTCTTCGTCCTCATCTTCACCTATGCTGCGTAGATGCGGAGAGTTGCGGTCCTTTTGTTGGCCAAGCAGGCGCCGTACATAAGTCGGTCGAGTCGAGCTAGTAAATTGCCATATCCACGAGAACAAATTGCCCAGTCTTTTTCCCAGAGGAGGGAGGTTCTTGACTTCCTCTAGGCTCTCTTCCAGAAAGATGATGCACACCACCAAATCGACAGCTAGAACAAGGGCTGAAAAGAGATTTGGCAGGAGATATGGATACGGATTGGCGTTGCTGTGTGAGAAGGGGTTCTTGTAGAGAACCAACAAGCCTCCAACAATGGGACCTGTGATTCCGCCAATGCCGTAGACGACAGGTAGGTAGGTGAAGGCGCGCGACTGGTTGCTCCGGTCCGTGATCTCGCCCAGACATGTCGACACAACGCCAGAGTTGCCATTGACGAAGCCCATGAGTGCCTGTACGACTATAGCATGCCACAGCTTTGTGCAGAAGCCGAACAAAAGGAAACAGCACATGGTCATGAAGGTTCCCATGATGATGACGGGCTTGCGCCCGATCTTATCCGAAAGCCAGCCCCAGAAGAAGTTTGTGGTGAACTGGGCCAGGGCAAACGACGAGGCAATGAGTCCCACGTACAGACCTCCCTGGCCCTGCTTGACTTCGGGGAACGAGGCCGTCATCTCTGGAAGGTATGGGCTGATTGAGTTGAGGGCAGTCTGCTCGGCAAGCGCTATGACGGCCAGCACAATAAGCTGCCTGGTCGGCAGGGGCGACTCGTGGTTGCTATGGCCGTCTTGTGAGTCGCGGCCATGGCGGGGGGACGGCGATGTCGAAGGTGGTCGGCCGCGGGTCCTTGGGGGAACTGTGGGAAAAGTTTCGTAGTGGAGCGTGGACCGTCGCGCCTCAATGACCGGTCGCCTTGACGAGGGCATGGTTGGCGATGCGTGGGCAGGTGGATGCTACCTCGTGAAGGCAGAGAAGGTACAGCAAGCCTTGACATGCATCGAGTCTCGAACAGGGACGCAAAGGATGGTGCAAGGGTTCATGCCGCCATGACGCGCAGCAAAGTAGAGAGTATTAGGGAGAGAGACAGGGAGAGGGAGTGAGAATGAGAGAGTATGAGTGAGAATGGGAGCGTGAGTGGAGTGCGTCATCGGTCGCGGGAACATGTCCGTGTGCTTGGCGCGCCAACAGCCGCCGCTTGCCGCCACACCTCTACTCTTCCCCAGCCTCCTCACCCACATTTCTTTTGTGTCTCGTGCCGGCCAACTGCATGTACAGCACAACAAGCGCAATCACTCGCCACTCGGCTTCCATGTATATGCATCTCGCCTAGCCTTGCATGAACCTGCGTTCCAACAACTGCCATCTCACAATATATTTTAATTTCCCCACGGCTTGGTAAGCCGCACAACCCATTGACAGATGCTTTGTCCATGGTTGAAAAGAACATATTTTCCAAGTCGACTGTGTCAACAAGATGATTATTCTAGGTCTTAAAACTATCCCCAGCACAGTCACTAACTACTTAGCCAATCATTTTGCCACCACTTGGACCCGAGTTAACAGTTCGGCCAAATGCACCTTGTAGCATTGTGGTCACCTACTTGGAGACACCTTCTTTCGGCAAGGCTTGGTGGCCTTGCGAGCACATTAATTACGATATGCCTGTCTAGAGTACATACGTACGTGACTCCTGTATATTGCAGAAAAAAAAGTGGAGTTCCATAGTCCTCGAGGCTATAAAGATGGTCGGTGAGTCTGCAATTTTTTGACTGAGCACAAAGAGGTCAGTGACCAATTTTTCAAGAGGAGAGAGGAAAGAGAGAAAGAAAGCAAAAAAAAAAAAAAGATGCAATTCTACCAGAATGCCTACCTCGCTGCTGCGACTGCATGCACCCTCATCTCCCCGTGCCTCTCTACTCCCGTCCAACCGCCCATCACAAACACATCGGCACTCCCACTCCACTATGGCCTCGTCACCTTCCCCCACTACCAAGCCCTCGACATCTTTGGCCCCATGGACCTCGTCAACTCGCTCTTCATGATCTACCGCAACAAAACAGCAGAGCCCCATCTCTCCATCCTCAGCCGAACCATGGACCCGGTATCCTCAGCCATGATGTCTGGCGGCTTCGGCGAAGCAATCCTACCCACAACAACATTTAAGCAGTACCTCTCCGCCCACACGCCTGCCAACGATACCGCCTCGTCTACCGACGGCAAGCCGGACATCGACGTCCTGATTGTCCCCGGCGGCGGCGGCACCCGCAACGACATGAGCGAGGAAATCGCCTTCATAGCCGCCACGTTCCCGCGCCTCAAGTACATCATTTCCATCTGCACGGGCGCCTCGCTGCTGTCGCGCGCAGGCGTCCTGGAAGGCCGCCGCGCAACCACCAACAAACGCAGCTGGGCGTGGGCGACCTCGCACGGCAAAAACATCACGTGGGTCCCTACTGCGCGCTGGGTCCAGGACGGCAATGTGTGGTCCAGTAGTGGCGTGTCGGCAGGTATCGATGCCATGTATGCGTTTGTCGGCGCTGTTTACGGCGAGGACGTGGCTACGTTTATGAGTCTGAATCTCGAGTATACTAGGGAGTTGCACTGGAATGAGGATCCGTTTGCGGCGGTTTGGGATGTCCCTGGTGCCAAGTAGATGCATGGCAAAGTTTGGCTGCGAGTAAGACAGCTTGCCACATGTCTGTCATGCTAGCAGGATACTGTGTACTTAGGTTCGGTATCACATGCACCGTTACTCCTTGCATGAATAACATGTATATGTGTGTGAATAAATAGTATAGACTTTGATTCTTCACTGCTTAGCAATATCAATATGTACAGTCATCATGTCGTTCATTCATACGAAGCCCACTCCCTATCCAAAACATCCAACTCACGCTTCGCCCATTCGTACTTGCTGTCGCCCGGCTCAGCATTGCCTAGTCCCCTCAAAATATCTCCTCTCTCCCTGGTAGTGGCAACTTGTGCCTTCTTCCTCTCCAAAGCCTTGCGCTTCAAATATGCAAAATCCTCGTCCTCGACACTACGCATCCATACCGAGCGCATGCGTGGACTCCACAAACAACAGCTTGATCCAGCTTCCGGGTCCTCGCCAGGGACTAGCTGGATGGATTTGTTGAACAAGCGTGGGATCGTAGTGGGTAGAGATTTCGATTGCATGGCAGGCCAGACAAATCGGTCGTAGCACTCCTCGCATACCGTGAATTCAGGGAGCTGGGGAATAAAGTACCATGGCTTGCGAATCAGTATCTTGTCTCTTGCGCACTCGCCCTTGAAAGCATAGTCGCGCGCCAGGTCGACAAAACGGTCAATGTCCGGTCGGCGACCAGATATCTGGGCCTCTTCATCGAGCTCCATAAGAAGCTCCAAGTACTTCATCAGACGACGTGAGCTCATACGGAAGCTGCAAATATATCGACTTGGTGCGCTTGAGTAGCCAACAGTGATACGGGGAAAGTAGCCGCGGATGCTGGGAAATAAAGCTTCGACCAATCTTCGGTCACTAGAACAGATGGCAAAATTGGGCACAAACATGCCATCGCGTTGATTGACAATGCCGTACCAACTGGCTTCATTAGTGTCCTTTTCTCGTTCTCCAGGACACGGCTTGTATGTGTCCATGATATCTGCCACGGCGTAAAGTAAGTCGAGTGACTTCAGGCGCTGCTTTACAGTGAGATACCACGCAAGGCGCGGCCATGGGTTACTAAAATCACACGCCCGCTTGATTGACCAGTCATCTAACCAGATCTGCTTAAACTCGCCGTCAAATCGAGTCTCGAAAAACACGCTCTTGTAGCAATCAGGACATATGTTGAAATTTTTGAAGCCGCGGAGGCTATACCAATCATCGTACTCTCTCGAGGCCTTGCTCCTTGGACAGTCCGGCAGCGATTTGAGGTCCAAAGAAGCAACTCTCCGTAAGGACTTGTCCCTGCGACCGTCCTGGGAGCGGATGCTATTCGATCTTGCCCTCCTGGAGAGTCCAGGTTCCTCACGAGTGCTTTGTCTGGAAGGCTGGGCTTGGGAATCTCTGATATACGGGGAGCTAGTAGCAGACGGCGAAGAGGATCTGGGAGGTTCTATATAGTCTTGTCTTGGTGAAGCGATGGGTGAATGGTTGTACTGATAATTTTGTTCCGGTGGCATCAAGACGTCAATGAGCTGATCATCCATAGGATATGGCAAAGCAGAGTGCGAGGAGGATGGTCTCCCGGTTGGTAAGGCACTCTGTAAATCACCGCGTGGTCTTGGAGTCGGCACTGTCTCGTATCTTCCGTACCTGGAAGGCGGTCTTGATCTGTCCTGAGCGCGGACAGGGGGAACGCTGGTGTGCTGATCGGCCTCGGAAATGGGAAAGCGACCTCGCCCGGGTGAATGCGACTCAAACGTGCTTGAATGAGATAGAGGGGTAGGAGGTTGTCCACCACTTCGAGAAGAAGGGCGCGTTCCAGGTGGTGACTCCTTTAACCGCGTCGGGAGTTGAGATGAGGCCGCCGTTCGTGGCAACGGTGAACTTGGTCTGGACATGGGCCGCGGGCTGTTGGCGTAGGCAGTATCAACAGGAACGGGTCTGGGCTTTTTTGCGCTATTGTTCAAGGAAGAAACGGATGATCTTGGAGATTGGCCGTACAAATTTTCCTTTGACGAGTTGGACGAGTATTCCTTGCGCAGGGTTGGTACCGAACGCTCCCCAGAGTCGCGCCTTGTCGATTCCGGCCGATGCTGCGTGTCCCGTAAATTTGTTCTCAAAGCTTCTCTTTGCAGATCGTTCTGCACGAAGCTGTAGCGTGCCGGTTTCCGGTCTGCTCGTAGGTGGGTGTTGCTATCAGTGTCCGAGTCCGAGTCAAAGACACGGTCTTTTTCCGCCGGCCGAGAGTTTGCAAGGGAGTTGTGACGGCTACCGCTCGGTCGAGATGTTGGTGATTTACCATGGGAATGCCGTTGTGCGTCTTGGTCAACTCGGCCCATGTCCGATGTAGCGAAACGGCTGTCAGATGGGGTCATGGGTTCTGGCGAACGCAGAAAGTCGGTCGATATAGGAGCAGTCGATTCCTTCTGTGATTGTGAGTAGCCATAAGGCATCCTCTCTCGCTCTGTGAATAAAGGCGGGTCTGGGACATTGGTATTGATATTTGACATGGGGCCACGGTCTGCGAAGCTCCTCCTCTGGCGATCTCGATGGAAGCTAGGTCGTGTTGTCGCATCGGGATCTGTGACGGATCCAGAGTTACTCCTTGAGCGACGGTCATCACCTTGTGCAGCATTGGGCTGCTCGATCTCGTCCAATATGAATTCCTGATCGACAGTACCCCGCGTATTGACGGGCGGCTCACCATCATCACGCCTTTGTGCTGGCGAAGGCGGCTGTGACCGAGCCTCTTTGGCCAGGGCTTCTGGCTCGTCCTCTACACTAGGCGGAGGTGGCCATGATTCTTTTCGTCTGTGTGACCTGTATGATTGCGAGGCGGATTGTCTGGGACGGGATGTGCGGGGCTCGTAGGAGGGGTAGGAAGTAGTATAGGGATTGCTGGCGCGCATGTCTGTTAGTTCCCTGCGGGCGTCGGCGAGAGTGGCTTCGTGCCGCGAGTAGGCATATGCGTCTGCATCGCGCGGCGATGTATAATAAGAATCATGGCGTGGGTGCTCGTAATAGCGACTGTCGTATCCGTAAGACATGAATGGTGAACGTGAGAGGAGAGGTCAGACGAGCAAGGTGAGAGTGGCGCCTGCCGCGTGCATTGATTCTGAGCGTAGCAGCGTAACCGAGGGTGGTGGTCTGGGGAGCAACGGGGGTGGAGGTGGAGGAGACAAAGGTGTTGCACAACGCAGCAGTAGCCGACATGTTGGACGGATGCTCAACACTGCTGGGTGACGCATAGGGCCCAGCGTGAATTGTGGGTCATGGCTGCTACGATACGCAGCGGACCCTATCGTCAGCCCACGCTCATTTGCTCGCTTCGCCGGCCCCGCCCCCAAGGCGGCGGCGCATGCCGGCGACCACGTTCACTGCCACTTGATGCGTTCATCGTGGCCACTCGGTAAGCAAGGCCATTACATACAGACATACTACGTACATCCGGTGAGCCTGTTCGGGGTGACAGGTAAGATTACACTTTGGTAGATGGTGGGCACAAGGTAAACAGGGTACTGCATAGGACTACTATTGAGTCGTGTCCTTGCATATGTGGATCATGAGACTTTTCTTTTGTTATTCGGATAAGCTTAAATACACGTTAATCTTCATTCTCAGATATTTTGTCGTGCGGACTATGTAAGAATCTGTAAAAATCTCCTACTACGCGGCTGTGCCTCGTCGGTTGCGCGATAGTATAGCTTGAAATAAGAAGGGAGCATTGCGCATCATCTATCAAAGAAGCTTCAATAGATGATGTAGAATATATTTGGGGGTGGGTCAAGATGCGGTGATTGGGTATCAAAAGGAATTCATGTCGGGTGGAAGAAAGGCGTAAGAAGAGAAGGGATGGTGAGAAGGCTTCACCGTGGAAATGTATCTTGTGCTTAGAAGAAGTTGCCCTTGGGAACGGCACAAAAGATACCGACAGCCACGCCAGAGATGATAAGGGCACCGAGAATGGCTTGGATGAAGATGGTATCCTGGATCTGGCGAAGAGCAGGCTCCTGGATCCAGACCTCACGGTCAAAGACCTTGCGAACAAGGTTGCGCTTTTCGTAGCGTGCAACCCATGGCTCATCTTCGTAAGAATTGCTGGATGCGTGAGATTCTATGCTCTCGGAAGACTCAGATTTGATCTCTTCGGCCTGTAGTTCGTCGTCGGATGCAAAAAGCTCCCACGGTCGGAGATGTCGGTGATGCATGCCGTGAAGCACCACACACATGCCTTTCCAAGCTGCAATCAGGGTGGAGATGCCGATGAAGAAACCAATCAGCGACATGACGCGCCATGCACGACCAGCACCACTGAGAGAGAGAACGATTGCGGTAACGATACCGGCGACGATGCCGCCGATACCGAGACCACGTGCGAAGATGACACGGGGACGGTTGCCGTTGCAGATAGTCCAGCGAATGAAGTTGGGATGTGCCTGGCAACGAAGCGACCATTCGACAGACGTGATGACGTCGTTGAAGGCAGATGGATGTGTCGTGTTTTGGAGAGCATGCAGCAAAGAAGTGTGCTCCTTGGATGAGAGATTCAGTTGACGGGGACCATTGTCGGCAATGTAGATGGAGATGATGCGATTGATCTCTTCTCGGTAGGGCTGGATGGAGACTGCGGGGGATGAGCGAGTGGATCCTAGAAAGACGAAGAGAAGAATCAGTGAAGGCTATACTCACGTGGTTTCCATTTGAGGCCAGCATGATCAAACGCACCAGCAGCACGCTGGGCATGATCAATCTTGAAGCCAGGCCTGCTGTCGCCGTCGAAGTCGAGAGAGCCGGCAGCGGCTTGGTCGAAGCTGCTAGGGGTGCGAGGCGGCGTATGGAAAGGATCGCTAGCAGCCTTGTCGGATTCAGCACGGCGGCCTTCGGTGGCGAAATCGGTGCCTTTGAGAATGTTTGCCGCGTCACTGCTATAGAGCTGTGGGCTGGGCTTTGTGTCATTGGCGTTGTTAGTCTCACCAGTCCATTCAGGCGACAAGACCTTCTCGCTTTCTGGTAGGGCATTGAAGCGCTTGACGTAGTCGCGGTACCAGAGGAAGAATTGCAGATTCTCGGCAGACAGCTCAATGTACTTGAGGAAGTTCATGAAATCACGAATGGTACAGGGCTGATGACGTGAGTTAGTGAGTGTAGTGTAGCAGTGGATGGATGGACTGGGATTGGGCAACAGCATGATGGACCACAACACATGCAAGTATACAAAGGAAGGTGCGATGGGCAAAACGTACCGGGCAGGTGCCACCAGCGACAATGTTATCAAAGGACAGTGCTTCGGGAATACCATTGGACATGCCACTCGAGCCAGACTTGATTGATCCACGAATTGTCTCGCGCTTGGTGTCATTGGAGATGGCAGAGGCATTGTCGGCAACAGTGGCACGGCCTGGTCGGCGATACGACAGTGAGTAGACCATGGTGGGCCAGAGACAGTGCGAGGGGTGTATGTATGTATGAGTGAATGTGGGTAACGAAAAGGAAGTGAAGGAGGAGAAGAGCGAGAGCGAGGCAAAAGCCAAGAACGGTTGTGCGGGCCAGACGGGACGATCTGAGGGGGAGGAGGAGGAGTATATGTAAGGGTGTATGCATCTACACACGTATGTAAGCGTGCAGATTTGGGGAGAGAAAAGTAGATAGATAGCAGTAGCGTCAAGATGCAAGTGCAGCAGGGGGGTGTGGTAGTTTCCCGCCGACCTGGACAGGACCCGGCCAGCAGAAGGCCAGCTGAGGCAGCCACCAGTTTTGCACGGTTGTGACAACTACAGGCTAGCGGTGCAGGGACGCGATATTGGCGACGACGATGGAGCGGCTACCATGTGGGCAGGACCCGTGTCGATCGCCCGGGCCCTTGTACTCTAGCTACACCAAGTAGACAAGGCCACCTTGACTAGCACTTTGCCTAGTCATTCTCGGGCCTTTTCGCAGCAGTTACTACATACATGCTTATATTGGAGTACGTGCGGTCGTACAATCCTCGTAATCCCCCAGACGCTTGGTATACATACGTACGCAGATGTGGACATGTCACGACGGCCCCGGCTGGCGACCAAAATAACCACGCGACGTTGGGAAATGAAGATGCGACAGAGGCTGCGGTGACAGCGACGGCCGCCACAGGCAACGCACCGGCGCAACGCTCGCAAGCGCAGCGAAAAAGGCGAAAAAGCCCAGTGGACAAGCCGTGATCGAGCCGTGGTCGACGACAGTGACGTTGTTTCAGACAGCCACACGCCGCAGCCGATAATCCCCGCGCCCTGATTGGCTGTCGGATGACGCGTTGGCAGCCAATCAGAGCAGCCTCTCTCGTCACCTTGCGTGTTCCTGCGACTATCTTATCCGTGTGTGCAAATACACATGCTACTTACATACATGTCCATGCATCTATTGCATGTACAGTCGCCATATTCGTAACACGTCTTCGCAGCCCAGCAAACTACGTAGTACATGCTAATCTACCATACATACACACATACATACGTACATACTTTGCCTGGGTGGTGGCGCTCTTCCCCCGCCTCGCCCGATGCCAGAGACAACACCAGCTCCTGAACGCTTTCCGCAAGCCGGCCGATTGGTCTACTGCGTCTCCTAGCTAGCGGCGCAAAGTCAAACTACCTACCTACTTACCTTCCAAAACCCACCTCTTGGTCCTTGGTAGCTCTCCCCTTTTCTCCACCATGTCACGGCAAAGTCTGCCGCTTTGATCCGTATCGTAGACGCAGTGACGTTACCACAACACCCCAAGCCTGAGCCGTGCCGTGTTCCCTGACACCCGTCAGAACCATTCTCACGGTTTCGTGTGGCTCACCACATGTCACCAACACCACGCCCCCACGTCACGTGTCGAATACCTACAAGTCTGGGCCTGGTATGCAAACTTTGGCATAACGCCACTCAATCACCTTTCGCTTTCGCATATCCACCACCTTCTCCCCACTATCGAAGCTTACACTTATTCATGTCTTTGAACACCAGCTGGCCCCCCTTCCCGCTAGTGAGTACCTCGGCCTCGGGTCAAGTTTTCATCTAGTGCCAATCGCTTCTGCTTCGCCGACTGGACCATGGGTGGAAAGGCGCTAATGTACATCTAGCTGTTCCATGGCTTCCTTCACCAGCTCCTGTGCCTGCACCCTCCCCTTGATCCCCTCGCCGCATCCTCGTCGATTTTTTCTTTTTTCTTGGGTAACGTCCTGCGGCTTTCGGGACCCTGGCCCACCGCTGCTTCGATCCAAAATCTGCGACTGGAGCGACCATCGCCGCTACTGGTGTGCTCCTCGTCCCCATGTGACTTCCAAAAACAAACACGATCGTGGGTTCCTGGGGACCCACTTTGCATCGACTTGGCAATCTCCATCGCCGGCCGCATCTTCCTGGAAGGTCATTGCATGCATACCGCTGCACACACCCCTGGTCATCTTGTCTTGCCAAACAAATCTCTGTAAGAAAACCATGTTTGCCCTCGATCCTGATCCAAAAAACGGGGCGCTCAGGGGAAAATCTGCCATCCCTGCTGCACACCCGCGCTGTGCATCCGGATGAACACGTCGGCTAATCACTTTGCATCATATGCCTTCATCTCCCAACCGTGCAAACTCCACCAACATGCCGCACTGCAAGCTATGCTCCGTTTGGGGGTGCATGTGCGAGATGATTTCTTAGCAGTCAATTGTCATCTTTACCAATGACACGTAGATATATGCATACCATGGCATGAGGCAAAATTTGACTTTGTAGATGAGCTTTCACATTGCCCCTGTAGCCCTGGCCTAGGTTCGGGCTGCGTCTAGGCCATGGTCTCTGCAACTGCGGTTGGCGATAGCCTGAGGCAGGTACCACGGTGCGGCAACAATTAGCACACTAGCAGTGTCACATACTACGCTTGACAAGTGCTGCGCCATCCACAGCGACCAACAATCAAACTCTGTCCTTCTAACTCGCCCCAGTTTCCGTGTCAGGTCGGCAAACGCAGATGGTGAATCAGATTTTGTATATTGAATGTTGAAAACAATCCAACTCCAGATTGCACCAAACAAGAGCCATGCACGCAAAGAAAGGACAGTACGGTTGGAACAAACCATTTGTCTCATGATGGTCACCCAATACCTTCCGCCCCAAGCAGCCTTCATATTACGGCTTCCCGGTAGACACTCCATCATACCTGCTGCACAACAGTTACCCTCATGGAATTTTCCGGTATTGAATTGCACTTCCGTACCCCACGACTAGGCTTCCAAGTCTTTCATTACTCAAATGATATCTCCAACCCCCACGCCCTGCCCTTGGCACATAACATTGGAATCTTTGACACCCTCGAGCAAGCACAAGATGCAGCCCAAATCGAATTGGCACGCGTCTTGGAATTCAATCTCAACCAAGGGCACTCCGGTCGTTGTTTTCGCGACATGAATCTGAGTCTGCGCGGTCTCATCACAGCGTACGTGGACAGCTTAAATGATACCAGGCAGTTGGTTCGGCGTGAGCTCATTTTGAGCGAATTCCACATTGTGAAAGTTGACGTCTGGGATCCATCGTGGGCTGTTCAGGCTCAGAGGGTCGTTCATGAAAGCAATGTGCAAGCACATGGAGCAGTCATCCCAACACGTGAACCATCCACGCACAAACGTCCTTCGGAAATCGATCCGAAGTTTGTTCAGTACGATGAAGAACGTTCGCCAGAATGGGCAAGATCTCGCGTCCCACTATTTGCTCGTCGAGACGAATGGCCCTTGCGTCGACCAGGTGACCCACCTTACACAGTACGAATGGGCTTTTCGCCACCAAAGTTAATACCTTCCATCCGGTCTGTGTCAGAGCAGTTATTCAACCCCCAAGATAGTAAGCTTTTGCGAAGGAACAGCTTGTAAGCTTGAATAGACTACTGGTTCAGTATCAAGCAATGAGAGTAGATTGTCATAGTTGGATGGATTTGGCAAATAGTCAGGGATGAATGTGGTCTCCATTCCTTCACGTTACCTGAAAGTATAGATAGACCGTCTTTTATTGTGTTCAAGTATTCTACTGGCTGTTGAATAACTACTGTGTTCAATTCAAACAAAAGATCCCCTATTCCCATGTCACATAATCACGTACGCAAGAAGCGCCCAACCATCTCATTCCATTTATTCATCTTACTGTATGGCATACATTTGTATGTAGAAGTACCTAAAATACACACATACACGTAGGCTCAAAAAGCAAAATCTCCACATCACGGGTACGCGACAGGGGTAATACCGCGACGATCCAAAAGTAACCATCTAGTCCCCCGCAGAGACACCGATCAGCCCGGTTTCAAGATGACGATCTTCATCGGATCTTATCCACTAGTCTTTCCGTTCCCCCCTCCGTTCCTTCTTCCCCGTACTTTCTTATCTCTTACGAAAGGTGGTGTGCAAATCAGTTCTTGAGTATCCCAACTCATGATGCGATGCTATCACATGAGCGGTAAAAGAAAGTGTTTTTCGGGATGGGAAAGATCCGGGAGAGGGTATGTGGATGTTTGTTTGAGGATGGGAGTGAAAATGTGGTATACATTCAACTAGTAGAGTCTGGTGTGACTTGGCAAGCTGTGTTATGATCAAAACGCATTAGAAGCCTGTATTGGTAAAATTGCTCTTGAATCTACTCTACACTGCCTAGTATTATATTTTGACTTAGACTTAGGTGAGCGAATCACGAGGAAGAAGAATATGTAATAACACACAATACCTTCATTCAAAATTTCTAGATAGTACCTCGTTCTCCCAGAAGATCAACAAAGCCTTCCTAATCTTCTTTGCGACACCGAGTCAACAAGCGCGACACGCCAGCGCAGAATACACAGTCACAACAATAAACAAGGAAGTTAGCTGTGTAACAACCTGCCCCTAGTGAGCGCAAATCGATTGGTCACGAAGGAGTCGACAGCATCATACTCGACCTTAGTGTCTTCGTCCCAAAACAGCCTAGTTGATCCATGTACACGTGGTAGTGCTAGTCCAGTGATCAGACTCACCGCTCAGCCTCATCTCCACCACCGCTCTTCGCATGTCCATCACACTTTGCAACAATCCGATCACCCTAGCGCAAACACTACGCCAATCAAAATGCTCAGAAACACGAGGCGCTGCGGAATCGATAAGAACGCCATGTTTCGCATCCAACCTTACCCAGCACATCCTTACAATCACGATGACTTTATCAAGATGACTCTTATCATCCGCCTACGCTTATTCTTCGAACTAAACAAAGTGATGCTGAATACCATGTTCTTTCTCTAGACTGCTCGTATCCCCCCCCCCCCCTGCCCCCCCTGCCTTCTCACATAGTTGAAATATTTCAAGTGAAAAAAAAAACCCCCCTTCCTCCTACCACACTACACATATCCCTCTACCTCTCACTTTTTTGCTTTTTGCACACTCATTGCACACACCGTCAACATACCAAACTACCAATCTTGTCCTACCAATCTTTTTGAAATTGAGAAAAAAAAATTTACATTTTTTTTGGTACCATGCCCATCATGCCACCCACCGTCATCACAGCTATACAGCAGTATCTCCGCTGGGACGCAGAAATTAAACGGCAAATCGATGGTAAAACGCGCGCGAGGACGTGCTCGATTACACGGCGCGCTGTTTCGGGCGCCGTGGAAGATCAGGAAGTGGGTGTGTGGCGACGGGGTCATATTAGGGCAGATTCGACAGAGAGTGTACGGTCGGTGTAAAAAAAAAAAAGATGGGAAAGAGATTTTCGGGAGTGCATAGTGAGATTGCGAACCAGGGGAGCCGGAGTTATGAAATAGATTTGCATGGATGGATAATCAATTAAGAAGAAGAAGAAGAAAAAAATCTTTCATGGAACAACGACATGCAGTATACACTGGTCGGGAGGATTTGACTTGAAGTGCCTCAAACCTAGATACCCTCTCTACAATAAACACATCATCTAGACCAGCTTCTTCTGCCCAACACCCGTTATCCTCTTTTCCGTCCCGAGAAAAGCCCCAAAAATACTAATTCCCATCTGCACCAGCGTAACAACGAACCTCACAACATAATCCTTCCACTCCAAAACGGGCCTCCTGCCCCTCATAAACTTTGCGTCTACGACCTCCCATCCCGCCTTGCCACCCAGCTTCTCTCCAACCTGCAATCCGCTTCGGCATCCGTCTTCGTGGAAGCCGTAGCCCGTCCACGCGCCTGCGTACCAGATACCGCGCTTGCCCTGAATCTCGTCGAGGCGGTCTTGTGCAAAGACCATGCGCGAATTGTACAGGGGATGGCGGTACTGGTATGTTGCCTGGGTGAGAGCAGGAGAAGGCGGCGAGGATGGATTGAGAGTTACAAGCACGGATGAGAAGGTGTCTCGGGGGATGTGTTGGAGGGTGTTCATGTCATAGGTCAAGCAGACGGACGCGATGGCACCGGAAGATGAGTCTAGGTTTGGGTTTTTGGGTGGGTTGGATGCAGATGTTGTGAGATAGTTCCATGCGGACCAGGCTGTGCGGCGTTGGGGCATGAGCTAGGGATTTTTAGCAGTCATTCCCTATATGCCGTTATGAACAAACTTACTGAGAGGTCAGAGTGCAAATATGCGGTATTGGGCGTTGTTTCGAAGGCGTCTAGGATTTCCTTCTCTTTTTCGGTTGCATCGTCTCCCAGCATCCATCTTGCTTGATCTCCATGGCAAGCCAGCACAACTTCGTCGAAGATCTCTGTCTGGCCCTCCCCCCTTCCTCCCAAGGTCAATTCGACTTTCTGATCCTTACTCTTTACAGCCAGGACAGGAGTTCCAAGGTGACCTTCGCAATTACCAGCTAGCTCCAGCACAGCGTCAATGTACTTGCTGGATCCGCCTTCAACAGTCAACCAGGGTGGCCTTTCAGCGATGGTGCTTAGGAGGTGATGGTTCCACATGAAGCGCACAAGCGTCAAAGCTGGAAATTCCAGGGCGCATTTATCTGCGCCAGTACTCCATACGCATGCAGTCATTGGAATCAAGTAGTCATCCCTAAAGGCGTCCGAGTAGCCCTCTTGGTCCAGATACTCTCCAATGCTCATCTTCGTAGCAGCAATGGCAGCTGGCGAGCCTGGCGTGATTGATAGCAAGTCGAGAGCAAACTGATTGAAGCGGACAATATCGAAGATCATGCGCCAGAAGGATGGTTTGAGTGCATTGGATGGCTGAGCGAAGAGCGTACTGCCCGATGTGCCCGACCATTCAAAGGCACCTGCATCGCGCGAGACGCCAAAAGTCATTAGAGATGGCACAGTTTTTACGCGCAGAGTGGAGAGAAACTTGATAAAGTTTGCTATTGTCTGTCAACTTGGATTCGAGTGGCAGGATATGCGGGAAGAGACGAACGGTAGGTAGCCGTGTTCAAAACGATGAAGCCAGTGTCAACAGGCGTGCTTTTGCCGTTGTGCTTCCACATCACCGTATTTGTGTGGCCGCCCAGTCGCTCCTCTTTTTCAAAAAGATGTACCTCATGCTGGGTATCGCGGAGGGCAAACAGGGCACTCAGGCCAGATATGCCGCTGCCGACAATGGCTATACGCTTTTTTCCCGCCTCGTTGCTCATGGTGAACTAGTGCGGAAGCGCAATGGTTACACGAGCAGGCTAGAATTCAATGCTGGGTGGATGTACCACAATGACAAAAAGACAACGGGCAGAGCGAGTATGAGCTTCGGAAGATATGTGACTCATGAGGTCATGGATGTTGAAGCTAGGCCCGTCGCTGCAAGTACATGACTAATGCCGCCGCTGCTCGTTTCACGCATTCCAACAGCAACAGAGCCATGGTGCAGTACAATGTGGTGTTGCATGCGTGTAGCATGTTTCCACAAGGCTAGATTATCATTGGTGCCCAGGTTGGACCTACGTAATTAGCCCTCTTGAACAAAGATGGAGTGGGCCGCTGATCCTACTAAACAGTGGCCCCACCCGGCTGCGATGATTATGTAGGGAAGATGCGGTTTCCAGGATTGGTGAGCGCATGCTGGACCTTTGAGACATTCAGAGTCGCAACATGGTGCGCGGTGCGGCCTTGTGTGTGAGGAAGTACGGACCATGCCAACGACGCGTTCAACACGCGGGTTGGTACTGGAAAAGCAATCATGAGTGTAAACTGACGCGACCGTACTGGGGATTGGGAATATCTGGAATCATCTTCAAGAGACATCTACAACACCTGAATAGACAATGAGTGCGAGCAGGACAATCAGGCACAGATGCGGTTCACGTGACATGGGCAGGGATGGCCTTGGCAACTGCGTAATGGCCGCATGAGCTCTGGAGTATCGGCTCAACGCCTCATTCACTTGCACATCGACCAACAACTACACACCCATACGCACACGTCTACTTCTCGCACACCCACGTATAGACAGATTCCGATAGCGAAACCATGTCTAACCTCATCGATGCCGACGCAGGCACCGAGCGCTTCAGCGGCTACGAGGCCGAACTCAAGCTGGTACAAGCCGACCTCAGCCAGCAGATAGAGCAGATCAAAGAAACGACAGGCGAACCCAGGAAGGCCGCCATCAGTAGGGCAGAGCGTGCGCTGGAGGAGGCCGAAGAGCTGGTGAGTTGCAGCCTGGAAACATATCGCCTATGCGGAACAAGGCATATGACTTGATATAGCGACAACATGTGCAAAGAATGCAGCGCTCACAAGTCTCCTATTCAGATTGGCCAAATGCGCCTCGAAAAGTCCAACATTCCCGCCAATCTCAAGTCCAAGTACAACGCGCGCTTTCGCAACTTTGAGCACGACCTCGATACCAGCAAGCGCAAGCTGCAAACATACACCTCGGACCGCTCCAAGCTCTTTGGCGACCGCTACACCGACAACCCCGATGGCGGCGACGCTCAACTCGAGCAACGCCAGCAACTCCTCTCTGGCACAGATCGCTTGAACAGGTCGAGCAACAGGCTGAGGGAGAGCCAGCGGATTGCGCTCGAGACGGAGCAGATTGGCGCCAGTACCCTTGGCGACTTGCACAGACAGCGGGAGCAAATCACGAATACAAGGGAGAGGCTGCTCGAGAGCGAGGGATACACCGATCGGAGTATCAAGACTCTGAGGGGCATGGCGAGACGGTATGTATAACCCCCCTGGTCACCCCCTTCCATTTCCCCACACCTAGAACCCCTGGTTGATAGGGAGGTGTAGATGGATGCCCTTCTGATCTGCGCACCAACAGATGCTAACCATGTTTCCCACTGCAGGATGGCTACAAACCGCATCATTACCATTGCCATTATAACCGTCCTGGTGCTCCTCATCATTGCCGTCATTTTCAGCAAGTTCAGATGAGCGCACCCATACCCCTTCTAGCTACGATTGCGTGACTTGTTTCCTTGTTTGGCGTTTGGAGCAAACAACTGTGTATATTACATGGGGGCCACTTTTCTCGTTAGGAGAAAGAGAGGCCAAGTCATGATAGTTGTGTTAAATGCATTATACTACTCTTTGTACCTGTCTCAACCAAGACTCTAGTCGTCTTGAGACGTCTACACTTACTATGTCCTCTTGCTTCTTGAACAATGGCCTCATACTAGGAGAGAATGACCGTCTTCTCCAACGCACCGCTTGTTTGGACCTACTCGAGTATCCACCAACCAAGCCACACACTGCCACTGCCACAAGGCGCGCATACGTAACTTTTGCCTCATCATGCTACTCAAATGAGGGAAACCAACATGTTACATGATTACACACACACATATATGTCATTCGCCCAGCCCACACTAATTCGGCCCTTGGGCGGGCGGGCTGGTTTTTTTTTAGTATCACACGTGGAAGTCTGATGGCTTGAAACGCCAAGGTCGTACCGTGACGCAGCAAAGGTGGAAAGATAGAGGTAAACGAGATGGTGTGGTGAAACGGGTGACAAGGGGGAGGGCTTGGCTTGGGAGGGAGTACGGGTTGGTGTGAGCGAGAGAGAGAGAGGAATGGGGAATAGTAGGGGGAGGGGAAGCGTATTCATTGGTGTATATTGAGGTTGAACTGGTGAGTCTGGATGGGGGAGAGGGTTACAGGATAGCAGTGTGGCCTATGGTCCCTTTGTATAAGAATTTGTCTGGGAAAAGAATACGGTGGTAGACCTTATGACATGTGCTTCAGGGACTCAAAGGGAAAAAAAAAGGGTGCTGACGAAGAGAAGAGTGCGATTGGGTGCGAGATTAAAAACGACTTTATTATTGTTGTAGTAGCTTCACTGCTAAATCACTTGAAGAGTCTGACCCGCGCGTCACTCTCCTTCTATTTACCCCTACAACTTGTTGCGGAAGGAGGGGGAAGGAAGAGCGGTGCAGGCAGCTACGCAGCTACGGGGCGAAAAATCACGGCCCCCTTTGGGGAGGGGGCATAGCGGACTTTCGCAGCGCGCGTAATTACAAGAGTACCTGTTCTTGCAAGGTGGCTGGCTCGTGGCTTTCCTTATATGTACATAGCGAGCGTGTGTGTGTTTGTGTATGGTTGGTTTCCCTGTGATTATAGACAATCACTCTCTGATTAATTTATTTTTACTTTTCCCTTATGTTGGTTACTCTGGAAATCACTTCATTCGGGAGATCCGAAAGGAAAAGGAGTCGGGGGTAATTTTTTGTCGGTTTCTAATTCCTTCAGCCCAACCTGCGACGATGTGGATGGTCGTCGCATCCACGAGCCTGGCGGCAGTGAAGGTGATTTTCGGATGCGAAGCGGGGCAGGGAAAGCCGTACTGAACGGCGAAATGGGTGTCATGCGTCGAGCATCAAATCCCGCTTGGAGACGCGCTATGCATCGTTCGAGTGCTACACTTGCTGTGCTTGACACGGACGTATTACTTCCTTTGCGCGAGTGTCCTTGGAAATCGTGCAAATATGGTGAAGATGGCGGTGGTGTCGCAGTCATTTGAGACAAGGGAGAACCTCGGCCTGATGGACGCGAGAAGATGGACTGAAGAGGAAATGTCTCCTGCCAAGAGTCCTCTTTGAGAATATCGGCTCGAGGTGATGTTGATGTATTGTCAGCCTTTGGTTCTGCAGTGCTGGGTCTAGGTGGTATTGTGACGAGTCTTGGTGGTGTGCTGATGAATTGTGGTGGTGTGGTGTTGGGGCTTGTTTGCGCCGTACGGGGTCTCGTTTGTGCGGTGTTGGGTCTTATTTGTGCAGTGGCGGGCCTAGTTTGGGCGCTGCTAGGCCTTGTGATGTGGGCAGTAGGAGGACGAGTGGTATACTCTGGGTACTTTCTTCGTTCCGCCGCTATATCTATTTTGAATGTTCGATACTTCAGATATCTGGGCGATTCTGAAAAGTACTGTGGCAACACAAGAGCGAACAACGGCCGCATAGCTGGTAAGCAAGCACACACGATGCCTACGTTGACCTCGACTGCCGACAGGGTTGCATGATCCGTGTTGTCAAACGACACATCTGTTGAGTTGGCAATTGCGTCCAAGGAATAGAGCCTAACAATGGATACCAAGGTGACGCTGTCGATTTGTCAGTTCATTGCATGGTTCACGACGAGCAAGCTTTACCCACCTTGCACCCAAGATGAACATAGTCCCTAGCCCCCGTTTCTGTGATTTCGAGATTGATAACCCCCGTATGACCAACAATGGCATAAGGAATATCACCACATCTAACGTGATGTTCAAGGCGGCATTGGTAATCCATACTGTGAGTTGGTTCATGCATCTACCACCCGGTATCGACTTATCCCACGAGAAAGCGATCGGGGTGCAAATGAGTACGCTTGAGGAAACTGCCCAGGCTCCGTATGCGATGACCAGACCCAAGACAACGACACAGGCTATCCGGAAGCTACGGACGGGGAAAATGCGAAAATATTGGACAAGGATGGAGACCTTGATTGTAGTAAGGGTGAGATTGTAAACCCAGACACTCGCCCAGAACGACTGGTATGCTTGTCAGTTTTCTTCTCCAACAACTTAAGAATAAGATAGGAAGATTGGGTCGTATTTTAGACAGAGTTCGCCCTGCATGCGAGCTTACACTTGCTTGAACCGAGGGCTAGCTTTATAGAGTACAAAGACCTCAGTCGGCGCTCTTGAGCCATACAAGAGGGTGGTAGGGGTTTGTGAGAGCGTACCTTTAGCAGTATATCCAGCTCAGTTTTCGAGAGTTTCGAGCTATGCTTTCCCAGCCCATTCATTACTTGTTCGGTGGTTAGCACCGTGAGTCCTACGGAAAAGACCTAAGGGGGGCTTTCATTAGCGAACGAGTATATGATGAGGACCATGCTCACTCACCATGGCCAGTACAATAAAAGCATCTTCCCATCCAGCCATTTTTGATATTACCAGGCGTGTGAAAAGACGTAAAAAAACAACCAAGCTTGAAACAAGAGTGAAGGCAAGTGCTATGATATTAACCCGTATTCCAGCGGGGGCAGAATTAGTGATGTTCATTATGGTGGAGAGGTAGTAAGGGCCAGTCGAGGATCTTGATGATAGAAGAAAACCGCCAAGAAAAGAAGAAGCAGTAACAATCACATTGCTCAATACTCCATGTTCAGAGTTATGGTAATAACAGAGGGTATTAAGACCCGACACTAATGGTTATAAGGGTCAAGAGGCGAGAGCGACGCAGCCAGGATGAAGGGGGGACCTAGCGCGAGGAACAGGGTAAATTGGTGAAGGTGGCTTCGGGAGTTGGAGGCAGGATGTACATCTATTGGCAGCTCAGCTCAGCTCGAACGATGGCAGGGTCGGCAGGCTTTAGACAATCCTGCTGAATCTGGAAGTGGGGTGGTGGTGAGCAGTATCAAAATAGGCTGCCCAGACCCTGCCTACACTCTCAAGACATGACCGTTTCGAACGCGACAAAGACTATAGTATGGCGATCAGTCAAAGCATCGGCCGACTGCTGCCTTGTCCAGCGTGGCGCGACACCAGATACGGGGAAGAACAGGCAGAAAGAGTAAAAGACGGGGCGCAATGCCGCGCGGATTCCCCTCTCGGGTAAGCTCATGGGATCATCTGTGAGTAACGTCTTGGTTTGGCTAGGCTTCGGGTGTTGTGACTGAGGCGATGGTACGGAACTTTCGGCGTCGCATGTCAATGACTAGATGCCGTCTTTTAGCAATCAAATAGTGACGACGTGGGCGGTTTTGCAGTGGCCTGAAGGATGACTGATTCTTGCCTGGGGATGCCGTTGTGCATAATGGCGGTCCCAGGTGTTGTGCATGAATACATGCATGCATGTGCGGAGGGCGGCAGTTGTTGGCAGGACGAGTTTTGTTTGCCCTCGTGGTTCGGAATTTGTTATGCAGCCGTTTGTGGAGGATGGCGCAAGGCGACTAGCTAGTGTCGACGCTGCAGGTCCGGCCGAACGCCAGTTGTGGGCCGAAACCTTGATGAACATCTTACGACCCTGAAACCGCCCCAAGGCTATCGACGAGCTCTGCAGCAAATAACATTTGCCCTAAGGTGGGAGAACAATCCCTAGATGCATCTTGGTGATCTCAGGGACGCCGCATAGGGCACACGCAATAAACCTTGTTCAGCAGTCGCAGGCGTGGCAAAACAGGCGTAGGCGCGACGGTGAAGTCGAGATGCCGCAGATGTAAATGGTTCGTCGGACAAGCTAGGCATGAGCCTTGAGTCGCTCGATATCGTGACAACTGCATGGGGCATGTATGGTGTCGAGAGTCAGGTCGAGAAGGGTGGCCTGGTTTTCGTCACTCGCTCTTGTAGTCAGTAGTTGATGAAGCTACTCTCAGCCTTTTGCACCATTTCTGCAGATAGCTCGTGTTGTCCTAAACTCTGCCTTGTTGACATACCCTGGTGTGGGCAATCTCATCTTTGGTGTGTACACCAGACAGAACTTTGTGTAGGAAATGACACCTGTTTCTCACCCCAAAAAGGTATCGTGAGCATGGCACCCGAGAGTTGCGTCTCACCACGTGTAGTGAGGACGATGGCGTTGACTGCATGGCGCTGAGTTGTTTGATCTTCCGGAAAGTTGGCTTCCAGCATGCCTGAGGTGCGATGTCTTGTAGTATGACGAAAAAAGTCTCCGTAGAAGTCCTGCAATACACTATGCATTAAGGACTAGGTTGCACGTGCGGCGCATATTGACAGGCTGGAAATCCTTCGGAGGCGCAGCCAATGCGATGACAGATTTGCGCGACATTGATGCCTTGCAGGGTTAATAAGAGTGGAAGGGGCAATCCCTTTGTGGCGTTAGCGATTGGCATGTTTGTACACAGATACGTCCGTACCCAGGAATATCAAATTCCTAATAGCGATGATGGCCTTGGCGATGATGACAGTGAATTGGGCGACTCGCAACACGTGAACTAGGACCGCCTGTTGCCTGGCACTCGAGTCATCGAGCCATGCCGATACGGGCCGAGGGTTGTGAACGAGTCGCCTCAGTCGGGTTGGTGTTGTTATGTAGTGTAGTCGGGAGGAAAAACTCGCTTGCAAGCGCAGAGCCTTGTGAGTAAGTAGGTGATGTAGCTATTTACGTGCATGCGCTACGCCCACTAATCCTGCTCGGCGGAGAATTCTTGACATTGCGCTGCAATATCAGGCCAGCTACATAGTATACTACACACTTGGAGTGACAGTACGTCGAATACTTTCGTGTCGCAAGAGGCACACGGCCTTGCAGGGTGCCACCCACGGCTCTTCTTCAACAAAGCAGCAAGCCGCAATAGTCAACGAAAAGCAGCACAAGGCATGCGTGGTGTGTCAAAAATTCCCAGCCGACCCGAAGGCCAACTGGAGCGGTCATAGTTGTAGTTTTCAACTAGCAAAAACGCTACCTCGGACGAATCCTCACTGGTAAGCGTAAAGCCCGAGCACTTGGATGCCGAGCGACAAGGAGGAAGAGGGAGACGCAGATTATATACCTGAGGGGACGCGCTAGATCCTTGGCACGCTAGCTTCACGTGATAAGGCCGTGCGCAGGCAGCACCGTGCAGCCTTGTTTTGTTGGAGCCAATCACAGTGGCGCGTGCTCCACAAGGGTCCGAGCTGTTCGGCAGAAGTTTCCCGACTCTCACCCCCAAGTTCCGATAGCGCATGTAGTGTAATACTTACAGTACTGGAGGTGCCTTTGACGACAATTGATACGCCTTCAGTTATAGCACTGTGTAGTATATATATACGCCCACAAAAACACACGGGTAAATGCGTACATACATACATACATACATACATACATACATACATACATACACGGCTGTCAAGCGCCAAACTCTCCACGGGTCAGCGCAGAGTATATGCCATTAATAGCCAGCACATTCCCTGCCTGTCTCGTCTCGCCAAATCATAATCCATTGTCGTCATCCGTGTATACTTAATCTTTGGCCCATACGAGCAGGAAACCTGGTCCTTCCTGAAAGGGCATCAACTTTCGCTAATACCCATGTCCCTCAGTGCCAGCTTCACCGTCCGCTCGTATCGAGACTTCCATTTCCATCTACTTATACGTATGTAGCTAGCCTCAACCTGAGCCTTGCAGCTAGAGTTCCCAGTCTTTAAATTCTGGCTACCAACGAGCTTTGGCCGCGCTTCCGCTTACCTGGCCTTGTCACAACCACTATCCAGCAACCCTTGCCGCAAGACCACTTTTGAACCTCCAACTGAGCGCCGGTGCTTGCCCCTCTTACCCTGGCTGCCACAATCAGCATTGTATTGCAGTTGGAAGTATTACGTCAGGCTTGCCTGTCCTTGGCCTTGAGCAAGCACTCTTCTTGCCTGCTACGTATTGCCTACTCCCAAGATTCGGCACCCCAACTGCTGCTGCTGCCACTGCCGCATCAACTCGACATCTCCCGCTTTATTCATTGCAACATAAAATAGTTTGGATGGAACCCGGACCCTTCCGAATGTGACGCGGGGTTGGCGCCAGTTGTGGTGTTGTATCCCCCATACGTCGAAGCTGCCGCCGCAGCTGTGGTCGTTGATGGTCGAGGCACACGAACGTCTGGGACAGGGTCAGAGTGAAAGTCTCGTATTACCGGCGCCTCTTTGCGGTCCCAAAGATCTGACACATCCACACCATACTGCCTAGCCACCCTCTCAAAGCAGTTGAAGGCTATTCGATGAGCACGTGCAGCCACGGGTCCCTGCATCCGCTGGAGCCAAGATATCGCCTTCCTCACGTGATGAATCATTACTGAAGCCTCGCACGACGTCGACAAGGGATACGAGAGACCGAGTAAGAAGACCGAGACTGCTTGCATCATGTGGTGCACGAGGCACCACCAGGGCAAATCTTCATGAATTCGACTGTTGACATCATCGGGCAAAGACGCAACAATCGCCCTTGCGGCCTCAATACACCCGTCCGCCATGTCCCCTGAAAAGCTTGCGTCGTGGGAATCTTTCCATGGTTGCCGTCGTGCAGCCAGAAACGGTCGTGTAAGCAAGATACGTGCGCTGCAAAACTGAAACTTGAGTAGCATACGCTCACGAGAAAACCCATCGCTAGGCCCTCGCCCATCTCCATGCGGTCGGAGCTCCAAAGGTAACGAAGAAACCCACTGGTCTAAGCGTTGACGCAAAAATGTCGAGTCCTGCTGGACATCACTTGGAGACCGGATCATCGTACCAGCCGAGTAGAGTGAGGTGAGGATGTTCTGGGTTATTATTGACAACTGAACCCCAGCCCTGAAGTACAACCCGGGACCGGTGCTTGGTTTTGCAAAGCCCTGTGGTGTCAGAGGACGGTTCGCGGCAACGTTGGACGAGACGGGAAACGGAGTCAAGTGTGACATCGATGCATCCCCAATACTGGCATAGGCCGCTGTGGTTCCCTCTCCTCTGTCGCCTTCAGAATTTGTCATGGGCAATGGTACGGAACAGTATGAATCGACCACGATGCTTGGACGACCGGTTATGACGCTGAGTATTCTCTCAAGAGAGTATAGGCTCCACCAGATTTGCACTAGAGATTCTCGTTTCTTCGCATTGGCGGACGGGTCTTCGTTTCGCACATGAAGGCCCAGGGAATACGCAGAACGCAGAGCGATGCCGACAATTGTCCAAGCACTAGCAGGGTCAGCACCTCCATCACTTCAACCTACACAGCAAAATGGACATTATTCAGGCACTTACCGATTGACCTGTCCAACGCTAAGCCAGTAGAATCCGAGAAGACCTAAGCTTTGGATCTGTGGCACATCTGGATGAGAAGCCACTGCAGCCTCACTCAACCCAAAAGCACGCGCCCGTGCTTGATAGGTGATGTGCTCATTTGCCAACCAGCCTTCGTTCAGGTGTGCATAGTTGGCTCCAATGGCAAAGACGAGGTTAAGGATGATTTGCCACTTTGGATTCAAACTTGGCGCGTTCCCGCTCTGCAACGCCCTGAAGTATACACGAGTCTGCTCCGTAAACTCTCTACCGGGAAGAATAGGAAAAGAATCGTGCACTTTGGACATGTAGCATTGCACTACAGGGTTAAACATGTCGGGTCAGCGTATGTATCACAGGAAGTATACTGTCCATCCGTGACTTACACAGATGCTCGGCAATATGAGGTTGCGGCATTTCGTGCGGGTCCACATAGAAGTCTATGTTCACATCGTCGCAATCTGTCCAGAAGCTGAACGAATTAACAGGCTCGCTGCTGGCGGCATACGAAGGGTGTCGTGCCGGTCCCGAACTGTCCCAACTCCCCTCTGTTCTCTCGGCTTGGGCGAGTGCAACTGCGCGCAACCATTGCACCTCTGAACTCTTTCCGACAAAGCCTGTTGACCGAGCTTCATCTTTACTATGCAAGTCTTCATCTAGCAAATCTAAGGCCTCAGTTTCGAGATGCTCGAGATAATCGATGCTGCCCAACTCAACATTTCCGTGTGAGCTCTGGGCGTCGACGTCAGAGTTTGACGGCGTTGGCGTCAGCCTAGGCTCCGTCAAGTCTTCGCCAATCTATGCTGTGTCAACACACGGGAGCCTTTGTTGACTCTGGAGACAAAGGGGTGGGCAGCAGAGACTTACTTCGTCTAAAAGATCGGTGATGCGATTACTGTCCTGGACGTTTGCGCGGTCTCTGATTTCTCTCAGCAACGCAGCCAGCTGATGACATTGCTGCGTAACCCTGGAGCTGTTAGTACTGGAATTATGTTAGGCAACGGAAAAAACACCCACGTTTTCAGTCGATCTTTCCGAGGCAGGATATACACACATTGGCGGTTCGTGGTCGCACAATGCTTACATGTCGGCTTCTCGCCTGTACATTTGATCTTGTGGGAACGACACTAGACACGCAGACAGGCTGTCAGAAATCATATAAAATTAGACAGAGGTTGGAGTTGGTAGGCGACAGTGGCTCCTGGCGATCGTCGAAAAGGCCATGGTTATGCCACCCCATGGTTGCACAGGAACATCTGTGTATGATTCAAACTCACCCCAGTACACGCTCGCGGCACTCGGCGCCTATCCTGTGTTCCACTCTGTCCAGTTTCGACCCGTTGTAAGCGTGGAATAGCGACCTTATGTTGAGTGGACGAGCTCGGGCCGTATATGGCTCGGGGATCGTATTCCGGAGCGTTTGAAGCCATGGTTTTAAGGCAGCCCTATTTTGACCGAAGTTGAAGTAATCGCTTCAAAGGATGTACAGCTTGTCTGTCTGACATGGGTTTAACGCTATACAGTAACAACGTATTGCCCAAGGACTCTGCATCGAGTCGGGCACGGTGGGACCTGGACCTATGGGGTTGGCGGCTCCAATTTTCGCGTACACTGTGCATCCAAACGTGGTTATTTGGGGCAAGGGGCCCTATCAGGATCCTAGGGCCGGCAGTCTCGGCCGTCGAGCTAATACTGTGTTTCTCCATAAACTCGGGAATTTGGAACGGGACACTTGGCCGTGTCCAATGAGAGCGTCAAAAACAGCCTTCGACCCTGGTGATTCAGGTCTTGTCGTCAGGGTAATTGTGGGCTGATTCTTCTGCTCTACGGATCACAGATGCAAGTGGAAATCTTTCTCTGTGCAGAAAACTGTTCTTCCAAAAGCATGAAGAAGATTTGCGATCTACCCTATTAAGGTTTCTACGATTTTCCTTAAAGCACGCTCTGCGAGGCTAATCAGACAAACAGAATCACGCGAAAACCCCGTTTCCAGGCATAAGCAAGGCCAAATGGCAGGCGGCGTCAGAAGAAGTGCCGATGGCAACAAGAGCGGGGATAACGAGAGACATTGTGGGAATACACACATGTACAACCGCATCGTGAGCGCCTTACCTTCCCTCGTCCCGCATCATCCAGTCCGTGGCGAAAATACACATACACATATATATTTCACATATGGGACAACGGCGATTCCTGAGCTGTATGGGGAGATTGGGCATCCCTGCGCAAGTTGGCCTCACAGTTGCATGGGTTTTGACTTGTGTCTCCGACCCTGATACCCTGTTGCACAATATGCGTTGCCAGGCTCAATGACTCGACCATTAGCGGCGGCACTGTGTGTGCTCCAGGGATGGACTAGTTCAACCCCATTGAGGACACTCGGATTTACAACACCATACAAGTAAATCGATGCGAGAAATGGAGTATTTGATGTATCTGGGGTCCAGGATGAGTGCTGCACTTGCTCATCTGACTTGGACTGCCAATATCCTTTGCTCACATTGGACCTAGTGGCGGTGGAAAGGACCGCTGCGATATTAGCTTCGTGTGGAGAGGAGGATACCATTGTCTTGTTCCAGAAGAAAAAAAACAGCATCTCCGGTTCAAACACCAATGTACGAATTGACGGTCATCGTGCCCAAGCTTTCCCAAGTAGATGAATCGGCCGATTGTATGTACTTTTATGTACAGATGCTAGGGCCACATGGACAGTGCTCGGTATAGCGGTAGCCAAGCTACTGTACGGTAGGTGTACATATGTTGATGAGAAGATTATTGATCCTTCGTTTGAACACAGCTGAGTTTTTCGGATTCGTAAATCACAGAATAGCCTCGGAAGTCAAAGTTAATAGGCGATGTTGAGTCGTGATGATTGGCTCCCATGTTGGCGCGGACCAATAACAAACTATACCGCGTTTATGCGCCAACGAACAAAGATGATCAGCTTTGCTTGCCTGATCGTCTCGTGTGTTCCGCCGAGCCATCGAATGTATGTACATACATACATAAGTAGCAGTACAATCCGGCTTACTGATAGTATATGGCGCCACATGCTTGGAGTCGCTTCGGAGAAAGACGAAGGTTCTAGTAGTGCTCACATTGAGAGAGCATGTACTTGGACACGGGCATCCGATACCACCAATCAGCTTCATCCTTTTCGCCTATCTGACCCCCTTGGTGCTGATGCGCCCGCTGGCATCCGTACGTATATGAGCTGATGCTATGCAATAGTGGCAAGAGGTCTATTCGACCCCAAGCACGCATCGCATGTCTCCACACACCCTGACGCGATCCCATCGCGATTGCGTACATATCGGTTTCTTGCTTTTTGTGGATACCTCTCCACAGCTGGTCGCTCTGTCATACGTAGATGGTTTATTAAGCGACACCATGCACCTCGTGGCTGGCCCTTCTGCTTCTGCACCCACCGTGCTAGTGGCCAAGGTACATACACTTCTGATGCCCCAGTGCACGTACGTCCATACATGCATAGATACATGCATCTTCCTCGCACATCATTCCCATAAAGGACACTTGTTCATCTCCGCGCGGGCTTCAGGCTCACATGGACAGACTCCAAGGGACACGGCCTTCCGGTGCGCACCGAGCTATCATGTGCTCGACACAGCAAGGAAACTACGTACATAGTTGTGTGCCTGGTACGTGTGCCATATTAATCTGGGTTTGACCGAGTTGATACATACATCGGCAGCCCAATTGGTGGCGCTTGCATGGTCAGACGTGACTCAAGACATCTGACTCGAGCAGAAAGATACTAGCCGGTCCGCTGGCACTGTGTTCTCGAGCTTTTTGCGCCCAAGATATTGCGAAATACATGGAAAGGGTCGGATACTTTAACATCGATCAGTGGAGCCGTTGGTGAGTAATCCTTCGCGCCTTGGCTTTTCTGCATTACCACAAGACAACGCCCCAGACTTCGACCTAGCACAGCCACATACCCACTTTTCCGTTGATCCCCTTTTCCACCTTCCTTCACCGGGTCACCGTATACCGTACACAGAGAAATAAGCGCTCGCTTATGTACTCGATAGTAGACCAAGAGATGGATTTCGAAAGAACCACAGTGGCAACGGACAAGAGTGGAGCGCCAAGTATTGCGCATCGGACAACAGTCGCTAACGCCATTCGATCTATCCAGAGCCCCATTCCACTGGCTGCAGCTTCAGCCTCATCCCATTTACCGGCTTACTCGTAATCGTCCCACCTGCAACAACTTTTTCCAGCGGGTCCGCCAACTCCATCGCAAAGCTACCCACCAACGCCGCCACGAGTGCCCGCAGCTCAGCCCTCGCAAATCTCTCACCAATACAACTTCTTGGTCCGTGCGAAAATGTCAGAAAACTATAGTTGCTCTCTGCTCCACCCCTCATGGTCGGGCGTCCAGTTTCCTTGTTGATCCAACGTTCAGGCACGAATTCCCCGGCATCTGGGCCCCACATTGTGGAGTGGCGATTTATCGCCCACGGAACAAGATAAATTGTGGTTCCGACCGGGATATGATGCCCTGCAACCGTTGTGTCGCGGATAGCGACGCGCATTATTAAAGGAATCGTAGGGAAAAATCGAAGCACTTCGTTACACACGCAGTTGAGGTAGGGCATGCTTTCCAAGAGGCCGGCGACGTCAAAGGCTGAGTTTAAGAGCATCACTGGATCTGGTATGTATTGATAGATTTCTGACCGCAGATGGCTTTGAATGCCTGGGTGTTGGGATAGGAGATACGACGCCCATGTCAAAGTGGATGAACTGGTTTCGTGACTATGGCTGTTAGTTGTTGCCCGAAAGAAAAAGCCCATGGCATGCCTTACCCAGCCGCTAAGGTCGTAAGAAGGTGGTCCACGAGATTCTCGTCCGGGAATTCATTACTTCTGATTATACACGACAGAATATCTCGGCTTCCCTGGCTGCCTGCGCTCTCGAGCTTCATTTTGGCCTTTTTTTCAGCCACAAAATCGCTACATATCTTTCGCAAGCGGCTCATCCCGAACTTTAATCTGTTGTTAAGCCCCCATGGCAGCTGTTCAACCACCCAAGGCGACAAGAAAATATGGCAAAGGAAGTAGAGCACTTTCTCTTTCGTTGGTTCGAAAATCTGCTCGTAGATATTGACCAACTCATCATCGCTATGCTGTAAAGAATCAATGTCGCGACCCAGGCCCCCTAGGCCTATCATGTCCATGGTAACTTGGGTAGAATAGTGCCCGATCTCTAGTATTCGATCCGGCTGCTCACCCAGATCCTTATTCATCGCATGACAAAACTCAGTCGATTTTGCCCAAAACATGGGATACAGATCTCTGATGTTCCGGAAGTGGAAGGCTGGTGTGATGCTTTTACGCATTTGTCTATGCTCCTCGCCGTCAGTCGTAACTAGGCTGTTCCCGATGATTTTCCTCATGATTGTTTTCCTAAACGGTGGCTTCCCAAAATCGAAGCTCTTGTGTACAAAAACGTCTGCCAGCGCTTCCGCTGACGTTGGCATCAGCGTTGTTGTATGGAAGATGCCTCGGAATACGATAAGGCCGTCGTTGGGTATCTCCTTCATGGCACCGAGAAACGATTCCCAGGGCGCTTGACGCAGCCACATCCAACTATGGCCGATGATTGGAATGAAACCTTTCGCCTGCGGCAGGCTACGCAGGGGCGATAGAAAGAAGGGATACAAAATGAGGTTGTAGAAAACCAATATGCTGTTGTTGAGCAGCATGAAGAAGACGACATGCCTCATAAGAGCATAAACGTTGTTATCATTGCTGCTGCTGCCTTGGAAAAGATACGGGGATAGCTTGACTGTGGCTACTGCCTCCAGGATAGGGTACAAGACGCAGTTTGCAAGGTTGAAGTGCATCTTGGCGCAGTCATCAGACGATATGTCCTCTCACAGGTAAACGATTAATTCCAAAACGCTTTCTTTAGACGAGAGCACCAATCCAAGTATATCTATCTGAATTCTACACCTTTGTTTCTGCGTACACAGGCCAACATAGCCGTCAAGTTAGGATCAAGCATGTGCGCACGAAATAAGCAAACGCTGTTGAGCAGCTTAGCCATGAGTACAGTCTGTGCCCCCTTCAGTGATGTTGAAAAAGCGAAATTCTCTACTTCGATAGCTGAAGTCACACCGCCTCCACATGGCTCGTATGAGCAAGGCACCAAGATTACACATGAGCGGATGCGGGAACCGTTACGGATCATACTTTAAGCAATTGCACCAGGTGCACCATACACATAGTTGCGACTATCGCGGCTCGAGCTGCGATCAACACGGCGAATAGAGGGCAGCAGGGGATCGATTGGCTCGCATACCGTTGCGTGTTTCGTTAGCCGTGGTAGTCAATGCAGATTAGGCACGAGATTGCCGAGATTGATATCAGCTGCGTGTCTGAAACCTAATCATCTCGTATTCTCGTAAAGTTGGCACAATGGGAGGTGTCTAGTCATACCATTCATAATCGTTTTACAAGCTCTAGACTAGGCTCGAATCAGCGTTTTGTATGTAGTTCTCGCTTTGGCCTCGTATTCCAAGTCTCAAACATCCAAGTAAAGAATCTTATCATGAGATCGATCGTCCGTCTAGAATACCGAAGATCGTTCCTACATAAATGGATTCTGGATTCCGCTCGACACCGCTATCGAATATGCAAGCACACATGTCCAGTAATCAAAGCTTTGGTCAGTGAAACCCGACCAGACAATGGCACCGAGCGAAAAAGGCAAACAAGACGCACTTGCCCATCGGAGAAACAACAAAAGAAATGAACACAACAAAAAAAAATTGCTCAAAAGCAAGTATCAACCCATCATCCAGTATCGATACGATCCAAGAAAAAAAAAACACAACCTCCACGTCTACTCCACCCTTTCCACATCAGCTCCACCCTCTCCTCCTCGCCCACCATCACCTCCCCCA